>MU698069.1:0-35869 GCA_026770625.1 Nicotiana glauca
AATTAAGCTTTAGAAATTCCGAATAAATTTGTAAAAATTATATTAATTATATTTTATTGTAAATATGAGAATGAAGTACATTATTCGCCAAAAATGATAATTTTGGGAATAATTTTGGATTTTTATACCGTTAAAAATAGACAATAAATTAATTCTAAGAACCCTTAAAAAAATTGAGGAAAAATACCAAAACCTTTGGGCATGCTTATATATGCATACATATACTATTTTGAAAGTATTTGAGTATATATAGAAAATATATAGGGAAAAATTGGGTATCAACACACGTTCGAGGACGAACATATGTTTAAGTGGGAGAGAATGTAATGACCCGACCGGTCGTTTTGAGCCCTAGCATGTCGTTCATCAGTCTGAGGCCATGAGCAGCTTCATTTCAGGTATTGTGACTTGTTCGCATGGTCGGAATTTAAATTCAAGAAGATCGGAGTTAAATTTAAATGAAAATTCTCATTTGAGTAGCTTAAAGTTGAAAGAATGAACTAGAATTGGATCTTTGAGTAAACAGCCTCAGAATCAGGATCTGAAGGTTCCAGCAGGTTTGTATGATGATATCGGACTTGGGCGTATGCCCGGATCGGGTTTTGGATGACCCGGGAGCGTTTTGGCACTTATTGTGGAAGTTAGCATTTTGGAAGAAATTTCTTAAGTTTGGCTTGGAGTACATTTTGGCGTTATCGATGTCCGTTTGGGATTCCGAGATTGGGAGTAGCTCCGTATGGTGATTCTGGAGTCGGGAGCGCGATCGGAAGTGAATTCGGAGGTCCGTAGGTCATTTTGAAGCCATTTGGCTAAAGATAGAAATTTGAAGGTTTTTGAGAAGTTTGACCGGAAGTGAACTTTTTGATATCAGAGTCGGAATCCGATTTTGGGAGTTGGAGTAGGTCCGTAATGTCAAATATGACTTGTGTGTAAAATTTGAGGTTAAGCGGACATGATTTGATAGGTTTAAACATCGGAAGTAGAAGTTGGAAAGTTCAAAGTTCATAAAGCTTGAATTGGAGGTCGATTGATGAGTTTAGTGTTGTTTGATGTGATTTTAGGCCTCGAGCAGGTCCGTAATGTGTTTTGGGATTGGTTGGTATGACTGGTTGGGGTCCCGGGGGCCTCGGGTGGATTCCGGGTGGTTAATGGATCAAAAATGGAATTATGAAGAAGGCTGAAAGATCTGGTTGCTGGTGTTTCCGCTTCTGCGGAAATGGGACCGCAGAAGCGGTTGAGGGAGCCGCAGAAGCGGATTCGTTCGAAGGGTCGTAGACTGTAGATGTGGTCAAGGTTCCGCAGAAGCGGGACCGCATCTGCGGAAGGGTGTATCACAGGAAGGGTGTATTGCAGAAGCGGAAAAGGGGGGTTGAGCCAAGGACCGCAAAAGCGGAACCGCTTAAGCGGGAGTAATTCCGCAGAAGCGAAAATAGCTGGGGCAGAAGCATTGTTTTAAAGTCGGATTTTGGCCATTTCTCTCATATGTTTTTCATGGCTTGGGCGATTTTTGGAGGATTCAAGAGAGGAGTTCATTCATCAATGATAAGGTAAGCTAATCCTACCTATTATGAGTTAAATATATTGATTATGTATGGATTTTAGCATGTAAATGGGTAGAAAATTGAGGGTTAGAGAAAGACCTAGAAAATTAGTGTTCTTGGATTTTGACCATGATTTCGAGTATGGAATTAAGAGAAAAATATATATTTGAGTTCGTGAGTTCATGGGTAAACTTTATCTTCGAGAAATTTCGAAATCCGGGCACGTGGTCCCGAGGGCATTTTTGTCAACTTTTCGTTCGGGGTTAGGAATTGTTATAAATTGGGTTGTAAAGTATAATTGAGCATATATTAATGGATTTGTATAATCGTTCGCTAGTTTTGGAGCATTGTGCATTGGTTCAAGTCTTCGGAAGAATGTAGAAATGTCGGTTATGAGTCTTCAGAGCGAGGCGAGTCTCCTTTCTAATCTTGTGAGGGGGAATTTACCCCATAGGTGAAGTGATTGATTATGTGGTCCTATTTGTGGGGGCTACGTACGCACGAGGAGGTGACGAGATTCCGTGTGTAGCTACTATTATGCTATTGTCCGGGTAGTTAGGACCCATCAGCATGTTATACTTGGATTAATTATGAACCCATCTATGACTTGGATTGTTTAAATCACCTTTGATTAGTAAATTAATTTAAAAAGAGATTAAACATCATTTCCTGAATTGTTAAACAGAGAATTGGTTTTATTTGGATAATTATTCCCCGATAAAATTCTAATTGTCCATCTGAGCATTTATTTTATGTTACCGCATCGCATGGATGATTCGGGAGCGGGGTAATAGATCACATTAAATTAATAAATGGATATTTAATAAAAAAAATACTTAAGCTTTGTTTTCTCAAATTATTAAAGAGAATTGGCCTTTCTTGGATGATTGCTCCATGTTGACTTCTTGACTAATTGTCTCTGTGTGTGTGTTTATATTGGAACGGGCCGAACGCCTCGGCAAATTAATAGATGCATCTATAGGCGCGCCGTCGACCCTCGGCAAGTGCACATTTATTTCTGTTGGATCGGGACGTCACCTCGGTATGATTTGCGCATGCTTGTGTTGCTGCCTTAACTTAATGAAGTTATTATTTCCCTTTTGTGGCTTAAAAATATTTGGATTATATTTAAAGAGAAACTCTGGAAATTTTCCTATGAAAGAATTACGTGTTTACTTGTTTCCTCTATCTGGATTAGAATCATATTTATAAAATAAATCCACTGTTTAATATATACATATTAAGGATGAATCATTATTGGACCATTATAGAGCGTCAAAGTTGACCATCTCGTCTCTACCCCTTCGGGATTAGGCGAGATACTCACTGAGTACACGTTGATTACGTACTCATACTACACTTCTGTGCCTTTTTGTAGCACAGGTATATACACCTCTAGCAGCCTGCTGAGCGTAGCAGCATGGATGACTTTGGGACTAGGTGAGCTGCATTGTTCGAGACGACCCGCAACTAGTATAGTTTCCTTCAGCATTCTTATTATTTGTTCCCCATCCACTGTATTTCGGATAGAGGTTGTATTTTATTCTTTCTTTATCGATAGTTGCTCGTGCACTTGTGACACCGAGTTTTGGGAATGTATTTGAAAACCTTAAAAGTTGTTTAAATATTTTATTTATTTATTCGGAAGAAATTTCTGAGTCTTGTTTAAATCGTATAAAAGAAATGTTTTCAAAATTGTTATAACGAGTATTTAATTAAGTATTTGAGTTGGCTGGCCTGACAGCGGTGTCCGGCGCCACCACGACCTTTAGTGAATTTTGGGTCGTGACAAGAGATTAGAGTACCAGTGCTCTGATCTCCAGTATATTATGCTGGACCGATATATTATACTGGAAGTCCAGCATAAGTATACTGGGACTCCTAGGTGAAGGTCATAGCCCTAGGCCTTTTATATCATTTGAAAAACACTTCTTAATCTTGCAATCTTAGATTAAAATAGACATAGAAAAAACACCAATAAATGGAAGTGTAAATTGGGATAGTTCATACTCATACACTGCAATCTATACTCTTAAATCCCACGTATAGCTCCCTGAGGAATTTGATCTTGACTCCTTGTTAGGTATTACTATTGTATCCACTGTTTCATAACTCAAATAGAGGTGTGACTTGGACAAGATCAGAGCACAGGTTCTGCTAGTTCGTAGAAGTACTATTCACTGTCGGTAGTACTATACTCGGTGGAACATAAAATGTCCGGAGTAAAGTACGAGATAGATAAATTCAACGGAGATAGCGATTTCTCAACATGGCAAAGAAGGATGAGGGATCTGCTAATCCAACAAGGATTACACAAGGTACTAGATGTTGATGCCAAAAAGCCTGATACTGTGAAAGCTGAGGATTGGGCTGACTTGGATGAAAGGGCTGCTAGTGTAATGAGGTTGCACTTATCAGATGATGTGTAAATAACATCATTGATGAAGACACCGCACGTGGCATTTGGACAATGTTGGAAAGTCTATACCAAAATGCTGACAAATAAATTGCATCTGAAGAAGCAGTTATACACCCCACCTACACATGGGTGAAGGTACAAATTTTTTCTCACATTTAAATGTGTTTAATGGACTAATCACACAGCTCACTAACTACGACATGAAAATCTAGGAAGAATATAAAGCTATCTTGCTATTGAAATCATTACCATCTTCATACGATAATTTAGCAACAACCATCCTGCACGGTAAGACTACCATGGCATTGAAGATGTCACACCGGCTCTTCTACTCAATGGGAAGATGAGAAAGAAGCCTGATAATCAAGGACATGCTCTCATCACAGAAGGTAGAGGCAAGAGTTATCAAAGGAGTTCAAGCAACTATGGTAGATTCGGAGCTCGTGGAAAGTCTAAGAATCGATCCAAATCAAGAGCCATAAATTTCTACAATTATGAAAAACCAGGTTACTTCAAAAGAGATTACCCAAAACAAGGAAGGGCAAAAGTGAAACCAATGGCCAGAACAATGACGACAATACAACCTTTATGATGAAAAATAGTGATAATGTTGTTATTTTCATAAATGAGGAAGAGGAATGCATGCACTTGGAAGATCCAGAGTCAGAATGGGTGGTTAACACAATAGTATCTTACCATGCCACATCGGTAAGAGATCTTTTTTGTAGATATGTAGCGGGTGATTTTGGCACTATGAGAATGGGTAACACAAGTTACTCAAAGATTGTGGGGATTGGTAACTTTTGTATCAAGAAAAATATCGAATGCACATTGGTTCTAAAGGACGTGCGGCGTGTACCTGATTTGCGGATAAACTTGATCTCAAAAATTATTTTAGGCTGAGATGGATACGAGAACTATTTTGTAAATCAAAAGTGAAGATTCATCAAGGGATCATTGGTGATTGCAAAGGGAGTTGCTTGTGGCACGTTGTACATGTCAAATATAGAAATATGCCGAGGTGGATTGAACGCGGCAGAAGATGAGATTTCTGCAGATTTGTGGCACAAAAGAATGGGTCATATGAGCGAGAAGGGACTGCAGATTCTTTCCAGGAAATCACTCATCTCTTTTGCCAAAGGCAAAACGACAAAACCTTGTGACTATTGTTTATTTGATAAGCAGCATAGTTCAAAAATCGTATGAAAGAAAATTGAATATAATTGATTTAGTATATTCTGATGTTTCTGGTAAAATAAAAATTGAATCCATGGGTGGTAACAAATATTTTGTTACTTTTTTTTATGATGCTTCACGTAAATTGTGGGTTTATATCTTGAAAACCAAAATCAAGCATTTCAAATTTTGCAAAAGTTTCATGATCTAGCGGAAAGGGAGACGGGTCAAAAGCTAAAGTGTCTCCGAAGAGACAATGGAGGTGAGTACACTTTAAGGAATTTGAAGAGTACTATTCAATTCATGGGATTAGACATGAAAAACACAGTTCCTGGAACCCCACAGCATAATGGCGTAGCCGAGAGGATGAACCACACCATTGTTGAGAAGATGAGAAGCATGCTCATAATGGCTAAACTGCCTAAGACATTATGGGGTAAAGAAGTTCAGACAACTTGTTACCTAATCAATAGAATTCCATCAGTTCCATTGGAGTTTGGCATCCCATAGAGAGTTTGGACCAACAAGGAAGTGTCTTACTCACATCTAAAGGTATTCAGCTGCAGAGCTTTTGCACATGTATCAATGGAGCAGAGAATAAAACTGGATGATAAATCCGTTCCCTGCATATTCAACGGATATGGAGATGAAGAGTTCGGGTAAAGATTGTGAGATCCTGTAAAGAAGAAGCTCATCAGAAGCAGAGATGTAGTCTTTCGAGAAAGTGAATTTGGAATTATAGATGACCAGTAGAGAGAAAAAAGAATGGTGTAATACCTAACCTTTTTACCATTCCTTCTTCTTCTAACTATCCCACAAGTGTAGAAAGTACGACTGATGAGGTTGCCCTGTAGGGAGGCCAACCTAGTGAGGTTATTGAGAAGGGGAGCAACTTGATGATGATGTCGAGCAAGTGGAGTACCCCACTCAGGAAGAAGAACAACCTTAACTTCTAAGGAGTTCATAGAGACCAAGGGTAGTCATGCAGGTACACCTCCATAGAGTATGTCCTCATCAGTGATGAGGGGGAGACAAAAAATCTTGAAGAGGTGTTGTCCCATCCAAAGAAACCAGTGGATGAAAGGCATAAAAGAAGACATAGAATCTATACAGAAAAATGGAATGTACAAGCTGGTTGAACTTTCAAAGGGTAAAAGATCACTCAAATATAAGTGGGTCTTTAAACTTAACAAAGATAGAAATGGCAAGCTGGTTAGATGTAAAGCTCGATTCGTGGTTAAATGTTTCGAACAAAAGAAAGGTATTGATTTTGACAAAATTTTATCACCTGTTGTCAAAATGGCTTCTATTCGAATGATTTTGAGCTTACCAGTTAGCCTAGATCATGAAGTGGAGCAGTTGGATTTGAAAACTGCATTTCTTCATGGAGATTTGGAAGAGGAGATTTATATGGAGCAGCCAGAAGGATTTGAAATACCTGGAAGGAAACATATGGCATGCAAACTGAATAAGAGTAATTATGGGTTGAAGCAAGCACCAAGGCAATGACACAAGAAGTTTGACTCATTCATGAAAAGTCAAACTTACATAAAGACATATTCTCATCCATGAGTGTAACGACCCGACCGGTCATTTTGAGCTTTAGCACATCGTTTACTAGTTTGAGGCCATGAGCAGCTTCATTTCAGGTATTATGACTTGTGCACATAGTCGGAATTGAATTTCGTGAAGTTTGGAGTTGATTTGGAAACAGAATTCTCATTTCGGAAGCTTTAAGTTGAAAGAATTGACTAAGATTGGATTCTTGAGTAAATAATCTCAGAATCGAGATTTAAAGGTTCCAAAAAGTTCGTATGATGATTTTTGACTTAGGTGTATGTCCAGATCGGGTTGTGGAAGGCCCGGGAACGTTTCGGCACCTATTGTGGAAGTTAGCGTTTTGGAGGAATTTCATAAGTTTGGGTTAAAGTGCATTTCAGTGTTATCGATGTCCTAATAGGATTATGAGTCTGGGAATAGCTCTGTATGGTGATTCTGGTGTTGGGAGCGCGATCGAAAGTGAATTCGGAGGTCTGTGGGTCATTTTAGGGTCATTTGGCTAAAGATAGAAATTTGAAGATTTTTGGGAAGTTTGACCGAGAGTTGACTTTTTGATATCATGGTCGAATTTCACTTTCGGAAGTTCGAGTAGGTCTGTAATATCAAATGTGACTTGTATGCAAAATTTGAGGTCAATCGGATGTGATTTGATAGGTTTAAACACTGAAAGTAGAAGTTTGAAATCTTAAAATTTATTAAGCTTGAATTGGAGTGCAATTCATGGTTTTAGCATTGTTTGATGTTGTTTGATGTTATTTGAGGCTTCGATCAAGTCCGTGTTATCTTTTTAGACTTGTGCGGGTGTTTAGTTTGGAGCCCCAGGGGCTCGGGTGAGATTCGGGATAGCTTCGGAGTGATTTGCTAAGAAATAGGATTGTTGTTACTAGTATGACCGCAATTGCGATGTATTAGTCGCAAATGCGTTCATCGCATTTGCGAGGTTATGTTCCCACTTGAGAACCTAGGCGGATGGGGGAAATCGTTCACATTTTCAACAATGGTGTCGCTATTGCGAGGCCTGAAGGGTTAGCATTTACGAAACCCTTATCGCATTTGCGAATTAGGCCATTTTAGTTAGGGGGCGCATTTACGATGCAATCTTCACATTTGCGAAGCTCGCATTTGCAATCTTCTTATCTCAAATGCGACATCAGAGGGTTGTGTCCATCTAGTAATTTCGAGACTTAGACCATTTAGCTCATTTCCTTTATCCTCTTAGGCAATTTTTGGAGCTTTTGGAAGAGGGTTTTCACCTAGCACTTTGAGGTAAGTAGTTTATACACAACATGAGTTAAATACATAGATTATGGGTAGATTAACATGTGAAAATTAGGGAAAATCAAGGGTTTTAGATCAAAAACATAGAGTTTGATAAAGACAAGATTTAACCAAGAAATTTGTTAGGGAATGGAGTAAAAATCATATATTCTTGATCCTTAGGTTATGGATAACAACTTTCATCAAGAATTTCCGGAATTCGGGCATGTGGGTGTCGACGACCCCTTTTTCCTCGCGGAATCGGGCATACGACATTTGGGAAGACAACTCTATCCCCGTTTGGGAATTGGGTTTTGGATTTTGGAGAGTCGCCACCTAATGATTATAGTACATTAGGACACTTTAAGAAGAATTAAAGATGAAAACCAGGGTTGGGTAAGGGCTTGAAATTATCCNAGGAAAACTGTTACAAATAAAAGTGTAAAAAAAGATTTAAAGATGCTGAAATTTAGAAGATAACAGATTTGCAATTTAAGAAGAGATACGCAATGATGGGAGAGATCGAATAAATGATGCAAATAACTTAGGGAAATAAACGGAAACGGAAGTTTGAAAAAGGTTTGGGCAACTTTTGAAAAAAATCTGAAAATAACAAACTAATAAGGAGGGAAGGGGTCCTAGGTTTATACATTACATGGATCATTCGCACAACACTGGTACCTGATTGTACGCATAGTGTTATCGTGTAATCATCATCTCCATGTCTACCCTTCCCACCCCGTTAAGGTATCAAAGCGCGGAACAGTATCATTTACTTACCGCATGCTACTACCCGTCCCAATCCTATCAATCCCGGGGGTATTAGGACTTCTAATCCTAAAAGGGAAAGAAAGGGATGGAGGCCTTTATGGAGTTTAAAGGATAAAATTCTACTCGACATTCAAAATAAGTAGCAAGTAAAAGGGGAGAACAAACAATCATACAAGGCTCAAATATCCATACATAATTGATGTATTTAACTCATAATAGGTGGGAATAACTTACCTTAACATTGATGACAAAAATCCCCTCTTGAAGCTCTCTAAAATCGCCCATACCAAGTGGAAAATGGGGGAGAAATGACCATCTCCCGATTTAAAATAACCTTCTGCCTCCAGGCACTTTCACTTATGCGGAAATATACCCACTTCCACGGTCCCGTTTTTGCGGAAAATATTCCGCTTCTGTGGTCCCTGGGCTCCAGCCCAATTTCTCTTCTGCGGACGTCCAACCGCTTCAACATTTTCGCTTTTGCGAGAAACCAGCCGCTTCTGCGGCTTCCACTGGGCCTCCCATTTTTGCTTCTACGATTAGCCCACTGCATAAGCGGTCCATGCTCCCTTCTCCCCCAACCGCTTCTACGGATCCTTTCCCGCTTCTGCGGGGATGCTTCTGCAGTCCCAATTCCGCAGAAGCGGAAAAACCAGCAACTTCAGCCTTCCAAAATTCCATTTTCGATCCGTTAACCACCCGGAATCCACCCGAGGCCTCCGGAACCTCAGCCAAACCTACCAACCAATCCCAAAACACGTTACGCACTTGCTCAAGGCCTCAAATCACATTAAACAACGTTAAAATCACGAATCAACCTCCAATCCAACCTTATAAACTTTAGAACTTCCAACTTCTACTTTCGATGCTTAAACCTATCAAATCATGTCCGGTTGACCTCAAATTTCATATTCGACATTATGGACCTACTCCAACTTTTAACCCCAGAAATCAAACAATCATTTAGTTTAGCATGCCTTAACAAATACCGGTTTGGTCTTAGATTAAATTTAAGCAGCGAGCGGATTGGTTCAACACATATGTTTAGGCAGAAAGTCTGCATTAGGCAACTCAAATATAGTTGTCAGATATTAAGGCATTTAAAGAAAGCACTGATTTTTAGAAAGTAACTAATGCAGAAGTGTTTTAAAGGAAAAGGGGGACTGCAAACTTACGACAGCATTTAGGAAATGAATTTCAAAAGGGATCAGGGAACTATTTCAATTGTACATGCAGAAAGAGTAGTTGTTGAAATCCATAAGAGTCAAAACTTTAAAGAGTAAATTGCGGAACTGATTTAAATAACGAGTTCAAGGATTGTTTTGAAAAGAAATGCATTTAGGCAGAATATTAGAGAAGCTGTATTAGAAAAGACATGCAAATTTGAAAAAAAAAATCGATTTTTGGGACAAATACACACTGGTTTAAAAGAGTTTTATCAAAGGTTAAAGTTTTAAAACGTTACTAAGTTAGGCGTCTAAGTACCAATTAACCAATTATTACTGCTTTAAAACGGCCAAATGAGTTTGATGCAAAATCCTATAGGCATGATATTTATGTTATCGATTTTAGCACTTGTTAATGAACTTGTGAAAAGATGCTTGTTTAATTAATCCTAAATTGCCTAATGAATATGCGTATCCTATAGGCATGATATCTATTAATTTTCAGAAAATTTACACTCATACGGGCAGGATCTCGTGACGCGTAGTTACAGAACATGAGGAATAAAACCTATAGACATGCTTTCTAGGTGAGTTAAGCGTTAAATCCTATCGGCATGGTCTCTATGTGATTGAATCATTATTAAAGCTCCTATAGGCAGGATTTCTAGTTTGATAAAATAAATCCTAAGTCATGATTTCTACCCTTTGGATGCAAGGAAAATAAAGACCCCTCCCACACCCTTTTACTATAATCCCCGAGTTTTATACAAAATTATTACAACCCAATGAATCAAACTAGAAATTAAGAGATACATCAAAAGCTAATAGCTAGATCCGAACAGTCTAATTCAATACTAATGTCCAATAACATGTATTTAACCAACTCCGGGATCCAGATTTCCAAAGCCTTCTCATTATCCAGGGTGTTTCAAAGTTCCAAGGAATCTCAGGGATCCCCGGCATTGCTCACACCCAAGATACCATTAGAATTAGGAACAGTGCAGTGTGGAAAAGCCAACTCCCAGGCATCTAAGTTAAGAGGGAGCTCAGGGGTCCCAAAGCATGGCTTGCAAGAGAGGGGCAGAACTTATAGCTAGGAATAAGTGCAAAGTGAAAGGTAATTAAGGGGGGGCCATGACAGGTGGTGGTCATATCTGGCCACAAAGTAGGCTGGCACACCCCTGACCACTTGTTTAGTTGAACAAGTTAGGGGCAGACCTTTTGAAGGTCAAACCAAGATCTGGATAGTGATTAGAACACTATCAGACCCGAGTCCAGGGCTCAAGCACATAAAAGGGAAAGGGAATGGGAATTGGTTGAGTTAGGGATTAAAATAACCCAGTTCAGGATCATAAACAACAATATTGGAGTGCTGCTATGCCCTGAACAATAACTCACATGAAAAGGGGTAAGGGAATTCATAAGGTATCAAATTCACAACAAACAAACGATTGTACACATTATTTAAATACTGGACTGTAAAGAAAAGGGGAAACAAATGGGCAGAATTAAACACGTTGTTGTTGAGGCATGTAAACCAATTGAGATATACCAGTATAGAGGCAAAGAGTGCAGAAGAAAGCAAACACAGTCCACAGCAATGCAAGTATCAGAAAGAGGGAGAATATAAGTGAATTGTGAACTCAGATGGTGTTCCGTATTCGTGTGTGTGTTCAAAGAGAAGGGAGGAGAATATTTATAGATTGCAATCATGCAGGGAACAAGGTAAGGAAATAACCATGCACCAATTAGAATCAATCAGTAGCAGAAAAATCCCTTTAATTGAGGGATTCAAGTTTGAACGGTAAAGGGCAAGAGTTATTTAAGGAAAGAGATTAAGTAAGCATAGTATACAAATAAAGGGGTAAATACACAGGGGTTTTAATTAAGGAAAGAATCTTTAGACACACAGTCAACTTAAATAAGGCAAGGACATGGTAAATCAATTAACACATAGTGAATCAGGGAATCAAGGATTCAAAAATCCACAACGAACCCAGCCAGGAATAGGTTAAAAAGAGTTTTCAAATAAAACAAGGAAAGAATCAATCATGCTGACACAAGGAAGTCTGAAATTAGTTCCTAATTCTAGAGGGACAACTAGTGTATATAAAGAATGCTCAACATTGGGCGTGTGAGGTTAAATCAATTTAGAGATGAGAACCAGACAAACACATAGTGGAAAACATTCGGAAACCTCAAAAGAAACCCAAAATTCCTGACGTGCAAGTTCTAGAATGTCACAAAAATGTCACAGAGATAGGCAGACATGCACAAACAGAAACAAGAGAAAACCACGAGTGCTAAGGCAAAGGTAGGCAAGAACATAATCAACGGAACTTTAGAAACAAAAATTAAAGCATGAGCTTGAACACATATAGCAAAAAGTAAGTCAATAAACTAGGCTAACATGTGAACAAAGAGGTAAAAGATCCAGTAAGAAACACAAGAGCCGGCTAAAACAATGAGTACGAATACACATAAAAAGAGTAAAAGAATCAGAAACATTTAGAAGCCATTTTCAGAAAACCCTAAAAATAGGATTCGAACAGTTTTGAAAAGGGAAAATTGGGGAAAACTCTAAAATGGCCACAGCATAGATCTAGACGAATAAGCAAAAAAGGAACCTCGATTAGGCTAGGGTCTCTGCGAACCCTAAAGGACGAGAAAGGCTTGGAAGTCACAAGAACAGATCTGAGCTGATACAGTCGAATCCAGGCTCAAGAGGCTAAGACATGACGGAGCAAGGCCGGAAACAGCCAAAGAATCTCGAATCGACCAAGGTCTGGATGAAGACCTTTGAGGTCTAGCCTCAAATCTTCAGTGAGCAAGCATGTGGGAGCAGGAGATGATGAGTAAAGGTCGTCCATGGTTAGATTAGCCATCGATTCCGGTGGTTTGAGGTCGAAAGGGGGAGGTAGGTGGGTATTAGGGTTTCAAAGGTTGAGAGGGTTCGAGAGAGATGAGGGATTTCAGAGGCGGATATTAGAGAGAAATGAGGGGTTAGGGTTGGGTTAGGTGAGTTTGAAAAGGAAAGGAGTGATCGTGGTCGTTGATCAAAAGGATCAACGGCCAGGATTAAAAGAAATTCGGGCGGGTTAAATAGTTGGATCGGGGTGTCGGGTTAAAATTGAAATTGGGGTCGGTCCAATTGGGTTTGAAATTGGGTTGATTTTAGGCTAAAACTGAAATGGAATTGGGGTTATAATTGAAATGAAATGAGGCCGGAACTTAAATAGCCAGTTTTTCCCTTTTATTTTATAAAATGATAGAAATGATTTTGAAATTAAATTAAAGGTACTAAATCAGTTAATGATATATAAATATTAATTTAAAAAATATTGGAACCAATTTTATAATTATAAAATACTATAAAATCTTAAAGAGGCTAGTATTGCAATTATATGCAATTTAGTTTTAAAAAATACCAAACGAATTTGTAAAAATATGCAAAAATTATGTTAGCTATACTTTGATGTAAATATAAGAATAAAAAAATAAATTGTCCACCAAAATGATAGTTTTTGGGAATAATTATCGGATTTTATGGTATAAAAATAGGCAATAAATTGGTTTAAAATCATCAAAATGCCAAAACCCTTTTGGTGTACTTATATATGCTATTTTGGAAGTATTTTGGGTATAAAAATACATAGGGAAAAATTGGGTATCAACAGCTGCCCCTCTTTACCTGAGGAGGATGAAAGAGTTGTCTGGTAAAGATATGATGGCCAATTTTGACCGAAAGCGACGTTTTGAAAAGATTTTGACCGAGCTCTGGTTTCTAAGCTGCCTACATATCCCTGGTTTTATAGGAATCAGGCCGTATGAAGTTCAAGAACCATTGATGGAACATGCCGATGGAGATTTCAAAGGACGGACATAACGCTTGGGGGGAAGCAAGAGGTGTTTTGAAGTTGATAGGCTGTGGGAGCCGGAGTGGAATCGCTCCTGCTGAGAAGGCCGATGCCGACCGGTGTACTTGCAAGTGAGCAATATAGGCGTATATTGTGCATAGACTAAAACATGATGCAAGTTTCCGTCGGACTATGAATGCTTTCCTCGGACGGTTAGGATGACGTCCTCAGACCATGATGTCCTGGGCCATGAAGCGCAAAATCAAAGGATTCACAGGCTATGAAATAATGTTCTTGGGTTATGATAATGGTGCCTCCGAACCATGATGCCTTTGAATAATGATGTGCAAGATATAAAGTGGGATCCTCGGGCCATGGCATGGTGTTCTCGGGCTATGAAGATGATGCCTCCGAACGATGACGCCTTTGGACAGTTTGGCGATATTTCAGCCTATGAGAAGCAAGATTTGGCGGTATTTCAGCCAATGCAAAAGCGTAAGTGGCGATATTTCAGCCGACAAAAAAAATTTAAATAAAACAGGCGATGTTTCAGCCGATGCAAGAAATGTAAATGGTGATATTTCAGCCGGCAGGGAAATTTAAATAAAGTTTGGCGATATTTCAGCCGATTGCAATACGTAAGCAAAGGTGGCGATATTTCAGCCGATGCAAGAAATGTAAATGTTGATATTTCAGCCGGCAGGGAAATTTAAATAAAGTTTGGCAATATTTCAGCCGATTGCAAGATGTAAGTAAAGATGGCGATATTTCAGTCGATGCAAGAAATGTAAATGGCGATATTTCAGCCATGCAAGTGGAGATAGAGCTTAACCTCGGAAGGCAGAAGGTAGCCTTATGCAATGCAGGAAATGCAGATGGAGACAACGCTTAGTCTTGGAAGGCAGAAAAGGTAGCCTTATGCAATGCAGGAAATGCAGATGGAAATAACGCTTAGTCTCGGAACGCAGAAAAGGTAGCCTTATGCAATGCAAGAAATGCAGATGGAGACAATGCTTAGTCTCAGAAGGCAGAAAAGGTAGCCTTATGCAATGCAGAAAATGCAGATGGAGACAGCGCTTAGTCTCGGAAGGCAGAAAAGGTAGCCTTATGCAATGCAGGAAATGCAGATGGAGACAACGCTTAGTCTCGGAAGGCAGAAAAGTAGCCTTATGCAATGCAGGAAATGCAGATGGAGACAACGCTTAGTCTCGGAAGGCAGAAAAGTAGCCTTATGCAATGTAGAAAATGCAGTTGTAGACAACACTTAGTCTTGAAAGGCAAAAAAGTAGCCTTATGCAATGCAGGAAATGCATATGGAGACAACGCTTAGTCTCGAAAGGCAGAAAAGTAGCCTTATGCAATAAGATAAAAGCGAATAGTGAGAAATAATTCTTAGCTGATAGCTGATCGTGATATTGCGGCTACTGGGGCCATTACGTACGGATAGAAAATGCGAATAGGTGCGACGGTTCAATGCGATTGTGTAATATGATTGGTAATTTTGTGACTTGGGTGCCTGCATCCAAAGAAAATTGTGAGTTTTGTAAGGGGGAAAGGTTAGTTCGTTTTCCCGTTGCTTCCGGCGTTGCGTATCATTAGAGTAGCGTTGCTAAACAACAACTATCATAGTTATGCATGATTTAACAAATATAACGTAAGTAGAAAATAGTTTTGTTTAAATGAACCAACGAATGCAACGTGGTTCAAAGCATTGCAACCTTTCTCGCTCCGGAATTTCGAGGGTCCTCCTCAAAATTCTGCCCCAGTTTTATGGGCTGGCATTTCTGACAGCTGCACTGAACGAATGAAAATCAACTTCGGAATTTTGAGGGTCCTCCTCAAAATTCTACCCCAGTTTATTGAGGTGACATCCTTGGTGATGAGCGGCTGAAGACCAACTTCAGAATTTTGGGGGTCCTTCTCAAAATTCTGTCCCAATTCCAATAATATGGGGAAATGAGATTTTATTAAATTGTGACCGGCGCTGCCTACGTATCCCCTCTTAAACGGGAATCAGGTCAGGTGTAGTTCAGATTACATCATAAAGGGGGGCCTAAGCGGTTACACATAGTATCATTTTACTGTATCTGAATTGATTGGATTTGGCCAGACTTCCCCGTCCATCTCTGCAAGAATAAGGGCTCCTCCAGTTAAAACTCGGTGAACCATGTACGGACCTTTACATTTGGGCGAGAACTTCCCCTTGGCTTCATCTTGATGTGGGAATATCTTCTTCAACACCAGCTGCCCCGGTGTAAACTTCATTCGCTTAACTCTCTTGTTGAAGGCTTTGGACATTCTATTCTGATACAACTGACCGTGGCAAACTGCATTTATCATTTTCCCGTCTATAAAGGCTAACTACTCGTAGCGACCTTTTACCCATTCTGCGTCGTCCAACTCTGCTTCTTGTATGATCCTCAAGGAAGGAATTTCTACCTCGGCAGGAATGACCACCTCTGTACCATAAACCAGCATGTAGGGAGTTGCCCCGGTTGACTTGCGGACCGTAGCGTGGTATCCCAACAAAGCAAATGCTAACTTCTCATGCCATTGTTTGTGACTTTCGACCATCTTCCTTAGTATCTTCTTGATATTCTTGTTGGATGCCTCTACAGCTCTATTCATCTGAGGCCTGTAAGCTGTAGAGTTCTTGTGTTTGATCCTGAACGTCTCACACATTGTTTTCATCAAGTCTCTGTTGAGATTGGAACCATTGTCAGTGATGATTGATTCTGGAATCCCAAATCGACAAACAATACGATCACGGACGAAATCTGCCACAACTTTCTTAGTCACTGCCTTGTATGATGCTGCTTCAACCCATTTAGTAAAGTAATCAATCGCCACCAGGATAAATTTGTGCCCATTTGATGCGGCAGGCTCGATAGGTCCAATAATATCCATTCCCCAGGCAGCGAATGGCCACGGTGATCTTGTTGCAGTAAGCTCATTTGGAGGCAAATTTATCATATCTGCATGTATCTGACAGCGATGGCACTTGCGGACATACTGGGTACAGTCTGATTCCATAGTCATCCAAAAATACCCTTCTCGGAGTATCTTCTTTGCTAAGACAAAACCATTCATGTGTGGTCCGCAGGTCCCTGCGTGCACTTTGTCCAATAGTCTGGATGCTTATTTTGCTTCGACACACCTTAGTAAACCCAAGTTTGGAGTCCTTCTGTACAGGATTCCCCCACTGTGAAAGAAGTTGTTGGATAATCTCCGGAGTGTGCGCTTTTGAGTGGCGTTGGCAAGTTCTGAGTATTCTCCCGTTGTCAAGTACTCCTTGATGTCATGGAATCATGGTTTTCCGTCCGCTTCTTACTCAACGTGAGCACAATAAGCTGGCTGATCATAGATCTTCACTAGGATGGGATCAATGAAATTCGTGTCTGGATGCTGGATCATGGATGACAAAGTAGCCAATGCGTCAGCGAACTCGTTCTGGACCCTGGGGACATGCTGGAATTCTGTCTTTGTGAATATTTTCCTTAACTCCTGTATGTGATGCAAGTAGGGAAGTATCTTAGAGTTTTTGGTTGCCCATTCTTCTCGAAATTGATGTACGAGCAGGTCTGAGTCCCCGATCACTAGTAACTCTTGAATGTTTATGTCAATGGCCATCTTGAGTCCCAGGATGCAAGCTTCGTATTCAGCCATGTTGTTTGTGCAAGGGAACCTGAGCTTGGCAGATACCGGGTAATGCTGGCCGGTTTCTGATACTAGGACTGCCCCTATGCCAACTCCTTTAAAATTGCCGACCCCGTCGAAAAACAACCTCCAACCATCGTAGGATTCCGCAATATCTTCTCCTACAAAGGACATTTCTTCATTAGGAAAATATGTTTTTAGGGGTTCATATTCTCCGCCGATAGGATTCTCGGCGAGGTGATCTGCGATGGCTTGACCTTTGATTGCTTTCTAAGTCATGTAAACAATGTCGAACTCACTCAACAAGATTTTCCACTAGGCGAGCTTGCCAGTGGGCATGGGCTTCTGTAAAATATATTTCAGTGGGTCCATCCTGGATATGAGATAGGTAGTGTAGGCACAGAAATAATGCCTTAATTTCTGAGCTACCCAAGTTAGAGCACAACAGGTGCGCTCTAATAGAGAATATCGGGCCTCGTACGGAGTGAACTTCTTGCTGAGATAATAGATGGCTTGCTCCTTTCTCCCCGTTTCATCATGTTGTCCCAGGACACAACAGAATGCTCCATCCAATACCGCAAGGTAAAGTAATAGATGTCTTCCTGGCTTGGGAGGAACTAAGACTGGCGGCGTTGACAGGTATTCCTTGATTCTGTCAAAGGCTTTCTGACAATCATCGGTCCATATAGTAGCAGCATCTCTCTTTAGCATTTTAAATATGGGTTCACAAATGACTGTGGACTGAGCTATGAACCGGCTGATATAGTTGAGTCTCCCCAGGAAACTCATCACGTCCTTCTTGTTCTTTAGCGATGGCAATTCTTGAATGGCTTTGACCTTTGACGGGTCCAATTCTATCCCTAGATGGCTCACGATGAAACCCAGTAGTTTTCCGGCAGGAACCCCGAATGCACACTTGGCGGGATTCAGTTTCAGGTTATATCTTCTCAGTCTGTTGAAGAACTTTCTTAGGTCTTCCATATGATCAGTGGCTTTCTTGGATTTGATGATGACGTCGTCCACATATACCTCGATCTCCTTGTGTATCATGTCATGAAAGATAGTAGTCATGGCTCTCATATAGGTGGCACCCGCATTCTTCAATCCAAATGGCATCATTTTGTAGCAATATATTACCCACGACGTGATGAAAGTCATTTTCTCTTTATCCTCCTCATCCATCCATATCTGATGATACCTAGCGAAACAATCAACAAAAGACTGCAACTCATGCTTGGCGCAGTTGTCGATAAGAATCTGTATGTTTGGCAAGGGGAAGTCATTGTTGGGACTAGCCCGGTTGAGATCTCGGTAGTTGACACAGATTCTAACCTTCCCGTTCTTCTTTGGTACTGGCACGATGTTGGCTAACCATGTTGGATACTCGACCTCTTTGAGAACATTATCCTTGACTTGCTTAGTAACCTCTTCTTTGATTTTCAAACTCATGTCGGGTTTGAATTTCCTGAGCTTCTGTTTTACTAGCGGACAAGCTGGATCTGTTGGAAACTTATGAGCTACAATAGTCGTGTTGAGGCCAATCATATCATCATACGACCAGGCAAATATGTCCTCATATTCTTTCAAAAATATATTCCTCCTTTTTTGATGGCGACAAGTGAACACTGATGCGAGTTTCTTTGACATTCCCTACATCTCCCAAATTAATGACCTCAGTTTCTTCCAGGTTGGACTTAGGTCTATTCTCAAAATTCTCAACCTCTCTGACGACCTCTTCAGGTATTTTATCTTCTTCTGCATCTATGTCCTTTTGTTGCGTTGTTTCGTTGCAAGTCACAGCCGTTGGTTCATCATCAAGATAAGTAATAGTAATGCTATATAAAATAGAGTAAATGGTAGAGAAAATAATAAGCGAGATATATATGATAAAATGAAGTGCTTTGATTAAATTCAAAATTGTTTGAAACATCGGAGCTCTTTTCGAAATTAAAGACAATGCGGAAAGAAAATCAACTAGTAAAGTAAACTAAAAAATGAGATGCATGGTGCTTTTGTTTAGCCCTGCTACCCCGAAGCCCTCCGGGCTCTGACGGTCCTAATTGACCAGTTGCGGAGGTGGTCTCCCCTGCTTACGGCCTGTATGGAAGGGCCTACCTCCCCTTCCTCCTTGAAAAGAACACAGCAGTCCATGTCATCATTCTCCAGGAACAAATTCTTCATGGCTGCCAACGCCTCATCTTCTTCTGACCCATATATATTATCTGTCGGTTGGAAGGTTTGCTCCAGGCTAGGTATCGGAAGCTTCAATGGATAGTAGGGATTGCGCCATAGTGGCGACCAGCTCCGTAATTCTTCCCAAGTATAACCGTACCCTAAGCCAAATGTAGTGCCATGCTTCTTCAGTTTGATGGGTTTAATGATCCCCTGGAGATTCTTATCGAGTCCCTTTCCAGGCTCGTACCCACACCAATTCAGGATACTTTCGATCTTTTTATCCTACCACTTATCCTTATCTATAGTGTTGACCCTTTCGATGTGGTGGTATGTTTCTCCGCCTATTTTCCTTCTGCCTCCAATCATCGGGATGGTCTGGCAACACCATGAATGATCACCTCTTGGTGGTTCCATTCAAACTTTATCGCCTGATGCATGGTCGATGCTACGGCTCCATCAGTGTGGATCCAGGGGAGTCCTAACATCAAGTTATAGGATGCCGGGACGTCTATCACTTGGAAGTCGACGTCGAACCATGTTGGCCCCATTTGCAAGCGCAGGCTGATTTCTCCAATAGTAGATCTCTGGGATCCATCGAAGGCTTTGACATTGATAGCCACGTCTTTGATCTCGTGTAGGCCTTTCCCCAAAGTTCTGAGAGTTACAAGCGGACAGATGTTGAGGCTCGATCCCCCATCGATCAGAACCCTAGTGATGAAATAATCTTCGTACTGCACGGTGATGTGCAGAGCCTTATTGTGGCCCAAACCTTCTGGCGGCAATTCGTCTTCATGGAAGGTTATTTTGTGGCTCTTCAACACTTGCCCCACCATATTTTCCATCTCGCCCCCGGTTATATTGCTGGGCATAGGCTTCGCTCAGTATCTTTATTAAGGCATTCTTGTGAGCGTCTGAACTCTATAGAAGAGCCAAGATAGATATCTGTGCTGGTGTTTTGTTCAGTTGTTCAGCGACTGAGTACTCCTTAGCCTGTATTTTCCTCCAAATATCGCCAGGTCCTGTCTCAATGTGACGTCCCGGGGCTTGCTTACCGGACTCAACTAGGTGCTCTGGGGTGTAGACCCTCCCTGTTCTAGTCATTCCTTGTGCGGCAATCGTTTCTCCTATCTTTGCCTTTCCTTTCCTCCTAGCTTCGGCAGTGTAATCCCATGGTATGGCATTTGAGTGGAATGGTGTCATGTCAGTCATTGCCACTGGAATAGGCACCCTTGGTGGTAACACAACAACTTCAAAGGGTGGAGGTGCCTTTGGAACTCCAAATTCAACCTCGATTGGCCCGGACGCATTCGTAGAAGGAGGCACTTCAAGTTCAAGAGGTATAGACATATTTACTTTGTCGTCCCTGGAGGGCTGGTTCTCCACAACGATTGGGTTAAGGGTAACCGCCGGTTTCTTTGGTTTATCCTCTTCAGCAATCAAACCTATCGACCCTTTAAGGTCCCAATCATCCTCGATCTCGATCATATGAATGTCTCCACCTTTGTGTTCAGGCAGGGGGTTATTACGAATATTAGCAGCGGGCTCCTTTGCTACAATGACCTTATTGTCGATCAAGGTCTGAATCTTATCTTTCAATGAACGACACTCATCAAGGGTGTGTCCCTTCATGCCGAAATGATACGCACAGGTCTTGTTGGGGTTGACCCACTGGGAGGGGTTTTCTAGAGCTTTGGCTGGGATGGGAGTGACATAACCAGCAACTTTAAGTCTTTCATATAGCTGGTCAATTGGTTCTGCGATGGTTGTGTACTGTTTGGGAGGTTTACGGTCAAAATTTGGTCTGGGTATTGGAAATTTTTGACGGGTGGGTGGTGATTGGTAATGAGAGGGTTGAGCGTTATAAGCTTGGTAAACATATGCTGGTTGAGAGTATCTAGATGAAGTGAGTTGATATGTGAGGGGTGGAGAGGACTGGTAAACGGGAGGTGGATAGGAGGGTGTGGGTGCTTGGTAATTCGGGATGGGCTGATATGTAAGTGGAGGTGATAGGTAAGTGTGGTATTTTGGTGGTGATTTGGCTCCCTGCGCAACCATCACGACACTTACATCTTTCTTCTTAGATGCGCCACCAGTTTATAAAGCCTTATTGGTAGCTTGCAGGGCTTCAAGATTTGTAACCATACCAGTATAGAGGCAAAGAGTGTAGAAGAAAGCAAACACAGTCCACAGTAATGCAAGTATCAGAAAGAGGGAGAGTATAATTGTGAACTCGGATGGTGTTCTATGTTCGTGTGTGTGTTAAAGAGAAGGGAGGAGAATATTTATAGATTGCAATCAGGCAGGGAACAAGGTAAGGAAATAACCATGAACCAATTAGAATCAATCAGTACTAGAAAAATCCCTTTAATTGAGGGATTCAAGTTTGAACAGTAAAGGGAAAGAGTTATTTAAGGAAAGAGATTAAGTAAGCATAGTATACAAAAAAAAAGGGTAAATACACAGGGGTTTTAATTAAGGAAAGAATCTTTAGACACACGGTAAGTTTAAATAAGGCAAGGACATGGGAAATCAATTAACACATAGTGAATCGGGGAATCGAGGATTCAAAACTCCACAATGAACCCAGCCAGGAATAGGTTAAAAAGAGTTTTCAAATAAAACAAGGAAAGAATCAATCATGCTGACACAAGGAAGTCTGAAATTAGTTCGTAATTCTAGAGGGACAACCAGTGTATATAAAGAATGCTCAACATTGAGCGTGTGAGGTTAAATCAATTTAGAGATGAGAACCAGACAAACACATAGTGGAAAACATTTAGAAACCTCAAAAGAAACCCAAAATTCCTGACATGCAAGTTCTAGAATGTCACAAAAAGGTCACAGAGATAGGCAGACATGCACAAACAGAAACAAGAGAAAACCACGAGTGCTAAGGCAAAGGTAGGCAAGAACATGATAAACGAAACTTTAGAAACAAAAATTAAAGCATGATCTTGAACACATATAGCAAAAATTAAGTCAATAAACTAGGCTAACATGTGAACAAAGAGGTAAAAGAATCTCCGTAAAAGATCCAGTAAGAAACACAAGAGCAGGCTAAAACAATGAGCACGAACATACATAAAAAGAGTAAAAGAATCAGAAACACTTAGAAACCATTTTCAAAAAACCCTAAAAATAGGATTCGACCAGTTTTGAAAAGGGAAAATTGGTGAAAAACTTTAAAATGGCACACACAGCATAGATCTAGCATAGATCTAGACGAATAAGCGAAAAAGGAACCTCGATTAGGCTAGGGTCTCTGCAAACCCTAAAGGACAAGAAAGGCTTGGAAGTCACGAGAACGGATCTGAGCTGATAAAGCCGAATCCAGGTTCAAGAGGCTAAGACATGCCGGAGCAAGGCCAGAAATGGCCAAAGAATCTTGAATCGACCAAGGTCTGGATGAAGAACTTTGAGGTCTAGCCTCAAATCTTCAATGAGCAAGCGTGTGGGAGCAGGAGATGATGAGTAAAGGTCGTCCATGGTTAGATTAGCCATGGATTCCGGTGGTTTGAGGTTGAAGGGGGAGGTAGGTGGGTATTAGGGTTTCAGAGGTTGAGAGGGTTCGAGAGAGATGAAGGATTTCAGAGGAGGCTGTTAGAGAGAAATAAGGGGTTAGGGTTGGGTTAGGTGAGTTTAAAAAGGAAAGGAGTGATCATGGTCGTTGATCGAAAGGATCAACAGCTAGGATAAAAAGAAATCCGAGCGGGTTAAATAGTTGGATCGGGGTGTCGGGTTAAAATTGAAATTGGGGCCGGTCCAATTGGGTTTGAAATTCGGTTGATTTTAGGCTAAAATTGAAATGGAATTGGGGTTATAATTGAAATGAAATGAGGCCAAAACTTAAATAGCCAGTTTTTCCCTTTTATTTTATAAATGATAGAAATGATTTTGAAATTAAATTAAAGGTACTGAATCAGTTAATGATATATAAATATTAATTTAAAAAATACTGGAACTAATTTTATAATTATAAAATACTATAAAATCTTAAAGAGGCTAGTATTGCAATTATATGCAATTTAGTTTTAAAAAATACCAAACGAATTTGTAAAAATATGCAAAAATCATGTTAGCTATACTTCGATGTAAATATGAGAATAAAAAAATAAATTGTCCACCAAAATAATAGTTTTTTGGGAATAATTATCAGATTTTATGGTATAAAAATAGGCAATAAATTGGTTTAAAAATCATTAAAATGCCAAAACCCTTTTGTTGTATTTATATATGCTATTTTGAAAGTATTTTGGGTATAAAAATACATAGGAAAAAATTGGGTATCAATAGTGGGTCCAGGGGTGAATTTTAGGAACCTTGCATTTAGGGTTGGGAAATTGGTTTAATAATTAGCATATGAACTTTTGAGCATGTATCGACTAGTTCTTACCCAATTTGAATAGTTTTGGATCGTTCGGCTCCAATTTGGAGGTTTGATCGCATTCTTCAATTGGGATATAGGCTTCGGAGCAAGGTGAGTCTCCTTTCTAATCTTGTAAGAGGGAATTGTCCCCATAGGTAAATTAATTGAATATATGCTGCTAATTGTGGGGTCTATATACGCATGAGGTGATGACAGCCTGTGCGTAGCTACTATTATGCTTATGTTCGGGTAGTCTAGGACCCAAAAGCATGTTTACTTGTAATAAATGCAACCTTATTGATAGTTTAAATTGCTTAAATCATATCTAAGTGGCACATGATTTCCTAGAAGAGTTAAAATTCATTTTCATGACGTGTAAAATGGGAAATTACACCTCCTTGAATAATTATTTCCTTGATGAATGTCCTGATTGACTGTTTGAATATGTGTTTCTATGTTTACCTACGTCGCATGTATGATTCGCGAGCAGGGTGATTGTTTATTTATATTCGACCACGTCGCATGTATGATTCGCGAGAGGGGTAATAGATGCAATTATGATTCGCGTCATTCGACCCTCTGGCAGTGCACAATTTAAATATTGTTGGATTGGGCCGTACGTCCTCGGCATGAATTGTGCATGCTTGTATTGCTTGCCCTGAAATATTGAAGTTGATATTGTTTCTTCCTGGATTGAGAATATATGTATAAATGATGAAAAAGGAATTTGGGAATTTCATATAAAAGAAAGAATTGTTTACTTGCTCCACTCTACTGAATCACCATTATGTTTATAAAAATTCTCGATTTATTATATTAATGATGTATCATTGTTGGACCACTAGTAAGTGTCGAAGTCGACCTCTCGTCTCTACTTCTTCGAGATTAGGCGGGATACTTACTGAGTACACGTTGTTTATGTACTCATGCTACACTTGTTGTGCATTTTTGTTGCACAAGCACCTGCATTTCTAGTGGCCGACTGGGCATAGTAGCATGGACGATACGGGGACAAGGTGAGCTGCATTTCTCGAGGCAGCCCACACCTAGAATAGTCTCTTTCAGCGTATTGTATTTACTTTCTATCCAATTTATATTCCGGACAGTTATTGTACTTTATTTGATTTCTTAGTAATTGTTCATGCACTTGTGATACTGGGTTCTGGGATGATTTTGTGGGTATTCTGTAATAACTTCTAAACATTCTTTATTTATTTTGTAAAAATCATCTTTTTATGAGCCAAATTGAAAAAAATCATAGTTTTCACAATTATTTAAATGAGAATTTAATTAAGTATTTAGGGTTGGCTTGCCTAACAGTGGTGTCCAATGCCATCACTACCCTTAGTGGATTTTGGGTCGTGACAACATGGTATCATAGCACTAGGTTCTCTTAGGTCTCACGAGTCATGAGCAAGTCTAGTAGAGACTCGCGGATCGGTATACAGACGTTTATACTTATCTTCGGGAGGCTAAAGGGCTGTTAGGAGCACTTCCCTTCTTGATTTCCTTATCGTGCGATTTGATTCCTTTGAGGCGTATGCCTTTGTTTTCTTCCCAATAAATCTTATGTGACGCGAAGTGCTTATTATAAATCAGGAATCGAGAAATTTTAATGGTACTACAGAGGTGGTGCGGGATACTTCTCCCTGCGTAGTTGATTTGACTATTGGCTTCACCTTCTGGAAGGATATTCTATCGTTTCAGCTCAGCAACTGTACTTCTGAGAGCTCTGAGGCTAGGCACGAGTTGCCATGATGCTTATGAACGATTGTTGCATAGTATTGATGTGATGGTAGGATGCTTGCCTACGTGTTGGGGTAGTGAGTGGCTTCAAGGGAGGTTGTCACGATCCAAAATCCACTAAGGGTCGTGGTGGCGCCGGACACCTCTGTCAGGCAAGACAACTAAATTATCAATTAAATTCTCTTTTAATACCTTTGAAAATCTAGGATTTTTCCTTCCATTTTTTCATAATTAAAACAATCTCTACTTCAATTCAAATTGAGTAATAACTACTAGTACACATCTTTCAAAAACTATCCCAGAACCCCGTGTCACAAGTGCATGAGCATCTATTGATAAGGAAAATAAAATATAACATATGTCCGAAATACAGTGAACAGGAAATAAATATAAAAATGCTGAAAGGAACTACAGTAGTTGCAGGTCGCCTCGAACAATGCAGCTCACCTAGTCCCAGAATCATCCGCACTGCCATGCCCAGTAGGCCGCTAGAGGTATATATATACCTGTGCAACAAAAATGCACATAAGTGTAGTATGAATACGTAATTAACGTGTAATCAATGAGTATCCCGCCTAATCTCGAAGAAGTAGAGACGATATGGTCAACTTCGACACTCACTAGAGGTCAACTAACAATATTCTAGAAATGTTAGTGAAATCATGGATTTATATAGTAGTTATAATTCGCGAATCCAGAAAATAGGTAAACACCTTCAACAAATAATCAGGGGCTTTCAAGGTTTATTCTTTATTATTTCATCAGTTTATATCAAGCCGCAACGGGTAAATTTCACGTTTAAAATCCTCAAGCGATAAATAACATTCGCAAATCACACCAAGGCAACGGCTCGATCCAACAGGACTGTAAACTGTGCACTTGTCGAGGGTCGACGGTGCGCCTATAGATGCATTTATTTAATCTACCAAGGTGTTCGGTCCGTTCCAAAATAAACACACATAGACAGACAGACAGACAGTCAAGAAGTCAACACGGAGCAATTATCCAAGAAAGGCCAATTCTCTTTAATAATTTGAGAAAACGAAGCTTAATTCTTTTTAGAAATCAATTTATTAATTTAATGTGATTTAAGCAATTCAAGTCATCAATGGGTTCACAATTAATCCAAATATAACATTTTTTTGGGTCCTAGACTACCCGAATAATAGCATAATAGTAGCTACGCACGGACTCTCGTCACCTCGTGCGTACGTAGCCCCCACAAATAGGAGAACATAACCAATTTAACTCACCTATGGGGTAAATTCCCCCTCACAAGATTAGAAAGGAGACTCACCTCGATCCGAAGACTTATAACTGGCACTCTACATTCTTCCGAAGGCTCGAACCAACGTACAATGCTCCAAAACTAGCCAATGGTCATACAAAGTCATTAATATATGCTCAATTAAACTTTCCAACCCAATTTGTGATAATTCCTAACCCCGAACGGAAAGTTGACAAAAATGCCCTTGGGCCCACGTGCCCAAAATCCAAAATTTCTCGAAGATAAAGTTTACCCATGAACTCACGAACTCAAATATATGATTTTCTCTTAATTCCATATGCAAAATCGTGGCCAAAATTCAAAAACACTAATTTTCTAGGTTTTCCCTCAAACCCCAAGTTTTTCTACAATTCTCATCCCCAAATCCATGTATAAACCTTGTATTTAACCCAAAGCTAGCATAAATTACTTACCTCATGACAAGTAACGAAAATGGCGCCTCAAAGCTGCTCCCCATCGACTCTAATGGAAGAAAAATGGGGTTGAAATGAACTCAACCCCGAATTTTAAAAACCTCATTTCCCCAGTCATTTTCGCTTCTGCGGAATTATTTCCGCCCATGCGATTCCGCTTTTGTGGTAAAAAATACCGCTTTTGCGGTCCTGGGCTCCAGCCCAATTTACGCTTCTGCGAATAGCCCACCGTATATGCGGTTTCGCTTTTGCGGATCTTAGGCTGCTTCTTCAGTCCTGGGCTGCTCCACCTCCAGCCGCTTTTGCGGCTTCTTCTTCGCTTCTACGGGGCCGCTTCTGCGGTTCCAAATTTGCAGAAACAGAAATACCAGAAGCAGCAGCCCCAGCCCCTTCTTCAAACTTCGGACTCGATCCATTAACCATCTGAAATCCACCCGAGGCCCCTGGGACCTCAACCAAACCTACCAAACAATCCCAAAACACATTACGGACTTGCTCGAGGCCTCAAATCACATCAAAAAAAATGCTAAAATCATGAATTACACCCCGATTCAAGCTTTATGAACTTTAGAACTTCAAACTTCTATTTCCGGTGTTTAGACCTATCAAGTCATGTCCGATTGACCTCAAATTTTGCGCACAAGTCATATTTGACATTATGAACCTATTCCAACTTCCAAAATCGGATTCCGACCCCAATATCAAAAAGTCCACTTCCGGTCAAACTTCTCAAAAACTTTCAAATTTCTATCTTTAGCCAAGTGGCTCCAAAATGACCTACGGGCCTCCGAATTCACTTCCGATCGCGCCCCCAACTCCAGAATCACCGTATGAAACTATCCACAGTCTCAGAATCCCAAACGGACATTGATAACACTGAAGTGCACTTTAAATCAAACTTATGAAATTTCTTCGAAAATGCCAACTTCCACAATAGGCGCCAAAACACTCCCGGGTTATCCAAAACCCAATCCGGGCATACGCACAAGTCCGAAATCATCATACGAACCTGTTGGAACCTTTAGATCCCGATTCTGAGGTCGTTTACTCAAAAATCCAATCTTATTTCATTCTTTTAACTTTAAGCTTCCGTAATGAGAATTCTCTTCCCAAATCAACTCCGAACTTCCTGAAATTCAATTCCGACCACGCGTATAAGTCTTAACACCTGAAATGAAGCTGCTCATGGCCTCAGACTGCTGAACAATGCACTAGGGCTCAAAACGACCGGTCGGGTCATTACAGAGGTTTACTCAGTGCATGATTTAGAGATTCGGTATTTTATTCCCGGTGGGGGAAGGCAATCGACCTAAGAATGTTCAGATTTTAGTTGATGGAGTAACGAGACTTGGTATTTGTGAGCGTGGTGGAATTCTCATCTGTGATGAGGTGTTTTTTACCTTGTTGAAATGTGCTAGTGAGATAGTAATGTAAAAGCGGTTGTCAGAGATTACGGGGTGCGGTGGTTCAGGATTTAGTCGATGTTTCTAATGTCAATGGCTCGAGAAGAGATGATCTTTGGCAAATTTTAAAGTTAGTAGCGTCTATTGGTTCAAGAGCTACTGAGTTAGATTTTCGATCTAAAGAATCAACTGAGTGGTGAAGGATGATAAATGACATATGCAAAGTGTCGTGCGGTGGTTAAATTTCTAGAAGGCCAAGTGTAAGAAGCGAAAGTCGAATAGTTTCTTAAAGAAGAGGGTTTGGACAAAGTGTGAAAGTTCTAGAGCAACACGTGGATTCAGTAGCAGGATAACTACACCCTTGAGGAAAGTTTGGAGTTATTTGGGAATTTTTAGCAGACGGTGATTGGGTTTACAAGCTTAATTTTAAATATTGGCTAGCATAATGGCGGGAGATTTCATATGACGGAAAGAAGCTTCTTGGTATGAATAAGGATACAATATAACTTTGAATTAGAAGATATTGTCACACATTTAGTTAATGTCCACGAGGAGTAAATGGACTTGTACAGCTGGTGGATGAGCACGGGCTCAGGATGGGTCATTGATGTCGTGGTAATTGTACCCCGTGCAACAACGTTGGAAGATGTCGACGCGTAGTCTCCACATTTAGGGATGTCTCCTATGAGCATATCAGCGGTCGCATGGTTGGAAAAGCTTCGGCCAAGGATTTTATTAACTATTCGGTAAGAGGTTTAATATGTGAATGTCGTTAGAGATTCAGAGTGTCCATGAAATGCTAAAGGAAGTATTTCGAGGATTCGGGCGGTTTAATTGTGCAAGATCAAGTCAATAAGGGATAAAGAATCTTGGTGGGTTCCAAAGTTATGTAATAGTGACTTCAAGCTAAGTGGGAGAGTCCCACCGCCTACGATTGGGTTGTATGATTATCTTCTTGTAAGGATTCGGGTTATCGGCATATTGGTAAGTTGTTTTAGCTAAGGAAAGAGAACATCAATAGTAATATAAGCAGGGGAATTGAAGAATGTGTTCTATAATTGGCATAATCAATTCATGTTCGGGATTTGGGAAGACTCATAAAGCATGCTTCGTGTAGAAGTGAGTTGCAAGAAAGGTGAGTCGGTAGGGTGCTTCTTTGAGAGGGTGGTCACGTTCTAGTGGAGCCTTGTAGTTTATTATATTCGGGACCATATCAGAGTGGGTGACTCTCAATAACGGTCCTAGTGAATTCAAAGGTCAAAAATGTGGTGCCTAAAGGTTCAAGTCCGCAGCATGGTTAAGAATGTTCTATGATGTTTTGACTTGCAGTGTAGCATTGGGAGGAAAAGGAGAAGAAGACTTCGTATCCATAGAGGAATTATCAGAATGGATGTACCAGTTGAGATGCGAATATGTGCACAAGGAAGGTATGAGATGGTTCGTGAGATTTGAGACAGCATGGTCTCATGTTACAAGGCCACTCGGGTTGAGTCCGGTATGTGTGGAATGAAGTTATTATTGTTCTAAGGAAATTAAGGACAAATTGGAAGAGGTTGGATTGGTTAGCCATGATCGAATTGGCATATTAGTAGCAGTGATCAGTTCCGTCAACGTGATTGAGTTATGCAAGCGATTTGTGATGGTACGTGTGAGGCTTGTCGGCCACTATAATTGATTTTATTCAGAAGTGTTCTAGTAGTATGGCCTGCTATGTGTAGGAAGATCCCGAAAAGAGCTATAATGTCTTAGGCCACTACTTGCGGAATTGCATCTTCTACGATTGTAAGGATTCACTCATGTGTTGCCATGGTTCTCTTGGAACGAGTTAAGCAAAAAATCTCCATGTGAGGAAGTATTTACCATGTTAGTAGTTCAGGAGTTATGATGGAATTTATTGTACTATCGCATGTTGGCATGTTAGGTGCAGTGAGCGGTATGAAATTTGAAAGTGAGGATCAAGGGTGTGGTTAGGTGTTGACAAGGATGTCACAAGCTTGGATGAGCATGAAAGGGATTTGAATATTTAGAGTAAGTTGGCATTGTCTTCAACGTCACATGGGATCGATGTTTCATGAAGGAGGCTTTGCATCCTGGTTATGGATTCTTGATCACTTTTCAATGTTAGTGCGGCTGGTGGTATAGGTGTGCAGACTTGTTACCTATTACGGAAGGTTGTAGGAGCGTGCCACATGGGAAGATTGTATAATCGTGGCATGTAGTCATTGGATTAATTGAAGAATGAAACCAAGTGTGAAGATTATGGTGATATCATTAATTTGAGAATTTATGCTTGGAGGGCACTTAGTTTATTGGGTGGACTATGGAGGATTACTTCGATTATGATGGTTGTTCTTGTGTGTTATGGGAAAAAGGGGCTATTATGGACCCAAAAATATTACTAGCCTAGTTTGGTCCGATCAGAATCTGCTTGAGGTCTGTGGATGGATTTAAATATGAATATGGGCTCTATGTCAGGCCGAATGTGTTCATTTCAGCATAGCTCTCCTTATGGAGGAGTATTCGAACGTTGGATGTTATTTCGTCATCAGCTATTTCATGTAATACTATATTGTGCCATGTGAGTTGTGAAATGGCTTGGTAAATTTCTTATGTGTAGAGGTTCCGCGTAGCGATGGTATTATGTGAACAGGATAGATCCTTAGTTTTATAACATTTATCGCACCTCAGTTATGCTTGAGTTTGTTAGCTTATGGCGCTATATGCCCTCTCAGGGATGGTATTATACACTTAGCATGCTTATGATCGATATTCAGTGTTGCGCTGTCATGAGCAATTTAGCTCGATGTGTATCTCCTTATGTGAATTTTATGTGTGGATCGGGTGGCATGCCACTATGGATATGTTGTTTGGATCGGGTTGCACGCTGTAACAGTGTGATGATGATTACAATCCCTTATATTCTATTCTCTGTGTTTTGTTTCCATTTTCTGAGGAAAGTTCACATTAGCTGCGTGAGTGGAGTAGTCCCCTCCAGAGCTCGTCTTTCTTATGTATCATGTTCGAGTTGGTAGCCTATTGGCACATTGTGGCATCACATGAGTTTTTTGGTCATGTTTGGGATGTCTTGTTGCCTGAACAATTCGTACTAGGTGAGACAAGGTTATTTGATCTAGGATCAATGCAATAGAATTGTATGAAGTATATTACAGAACAAAAATCATTATTTGGGTTCATAATAAGGTAATTGTTCTTGTCAGGAGTGTAGCCTCAATGATTTGTTGACTTGGCAGTTGGTTATGAATTTCTACGCGTCTCCTCCATTGTGGTAGTATTGTAAGAATTTGGAATAAGACTTATGTATATCATGAGGTTCATTGCGAGCATTAGATTCGAGGAATGTCGGTTATTATGATCAGAGAATTTTATTATGGTCCTGTGAATGATGTGGTGCATGGTGAAAATTCGGCAAAGGTATGCAGTCATGTTCTGGAACCTTGTGTAGTGATTGACACGGTGTTCATATATTGGAAGCATCCATGGTAGAGAATTCCGGATGTTGGAATTGGGCCCTAAGTATATTTACTTGAATAAAAGAGAATACCTTCAGATTTGCTCGATCTAATATGTTCAAATGAGTCGTGGTAGCACGGGTAGGTGCACAAGGTATTTAATTGTGATTTTAGACAACTCTAGCACAGTTCTTCACGTTCGAGGATGAATGTATGTTTAAGTGGCAGAGAATGTAACAACCAGATCAGTCATTTTAAGCTCTAACCGATCATTTAGCAGTTTGAGGCCATGAGCAGCTTCATTTTAGGTATTATGACTTATGCGCACGGTCGGAATTGAATTCCGGGAAGTTCGAATGGAACGAGAATTCTCATTTCGGAAGCTTTAAGTTGAAAGAATTGACTAAGATTAGGTTTTTTAGTAAACGATCTCAAAATCAAGATTTGAAGGTTCCGGCAAATTTGTATGATGATTTCGTACTTGGGCGTATGTCCGAATCGGGTTGTAGAAGGCCCGAGAATGTTTCGGCACCTATTGTGAAAGTTAGCATTTTGGAGAAATTTCATAAGTTTGGGTTAAAGTGCATTTCAATGTTATCGATGTTCGTCTAGGATTTCGAGTCTTGCAATAGCTCTGTATGGTGATTCTGGTATAAGGAACATGATCATAAGTGAATTCAGAGCTCCGTGGGTCATTTTGGGGTCATTTAGCTAAAGATAGAAATTTGAAGGTTTTTGGGAAGTTTGACCGAGAGTTGACTTTTTGATATCGGCGTCGGTTTCTGATTTCGGAAGTTGAAGTAGGTCCATAATGTCGAATATGATTTGTGTGCAAAATTTGAGATCAATCGGACATGATTTGATATGTTTAAACATTGAAAGTAGAAGTTTGAAATCTTAAAATTCATTAAGCTTGAATTGGAGTGTGATTCATGGTTTTAGAGTTGTTTGATATGATTTGAGGCTTCGAGCTATTTTGTTTTACGTTTTTAGACTTGTGGGGGGTGTTTGGTTTGGAGCCCCGGGGGCTTGGGTGATATTCGAGATAGCTTCGCAGTGATTTTCTAAGAAATAGGATTATTGGTACTGGTATGATCGCAATAGCGATGTATTGGCCGCAAATGCGGTCATCGCATTTGCGAGGCTCTGTTCGCATTTGCGAACCTGGGCGGTTGGGGGGAATCATTCGCATTTACGATAATTAGGTCGCTTTTGCGAGGCCTGAAGGGTTCACATTTACGAAACCCTTATCGCATTTGCAAATTAGGCCAATTTAGTCGGGGGTCGCATTTGCGATCTTCTTGTCGCAAATGTGACACCAGAGGGCTGTGTCCAGTTAGTAATTTCGAGACTTAGACCATTTAGCTCATTTCCTTCATCCTCTTAGGTGATTTTTGGAGCTTTTGGAAGAGGGTTTTCACCTAGCACTTTGAGGTAAGTAATTTCTACACAACATGAGTTAAATACATAGATTATGGGTAGATTAACATGTGAAAATTAGGGAAAATCAAGGGTTTTAGATCAAAAACCTAGAGTTTGATAAAATCAAGATTTAACCACGAAATTTGCTAGGGAATGGAGTAAAAATCATATATTCTTGATCCTTGGGTTACGAGTAACAACTTTCTTCAAGAATTTTCGGAATCCGGGCACGTGGGCCCGAGGGTGAAATTTAGGAACCTTGCATTTAGGGCTGGAAAATTGGTTTAATAATTACCATATGAACTTTTGAGCAAGTATTGACTAGTTCTTACTCCCATTTCAATAGTTTTGGATCGTTCAACTCTAATTTGGAGGTTTGAGCACGTTCTTGAATTGGGATATAGGCTTCGGAACGAGGTGAGTCTCCTTTCTAACCTTGTAAGAGGGAATTGTTCCCATAGGTAAATTAATTGAATATGTGTTGCTAATTGTGGGGGCTACGTACGCACTAAGTGACGAGAATCTGTGCGTAGCAACTATTATGCTTATGTCCGGGTAGTCTAGGACCCAAAAGCATGTTTACTTGTAATAAATGCAATCTTATTGATAGTTTAAATTGCTTAAATTATATCGAAATGGTACATGATTTTCTAGAAGAGTTAAACTTCATTTTCATGACTTGTAAAAAGGGAAATTACACCTCCTTGAATAATTGTTTCCTTGATGAATGTCCTGATTGACTGTTTGAATATGTGTTTCTATGTGTACCTGCGTCGCATGTATAATTCATGTGAAAGGTGATTGTTTATTTATATTTGACCACATCGCATGTGTGATTCGCGAGAGGGGTAATAGATGCATCTATGGTTCGCGTCATTCGGCCCTCTAACAGTGGATCAGGCTGTACGTCCTTGGCATGAATTGCAAATGCTTATATTGCTTGCCTTGAATTATTAAAGTTGATATTGTTTCTTCCCTGCTTGAGAATATATGTATAAATGATGAAAAAAGAATTTGGAAATTTCATATAAAAGAAAGAATTGTTTACTTGCTCCACTCTACTGAATTACCATCATGTTTATAAAAATCCTCGATTTATTATATTAATAATGTATCATTATTGGACAACATACTTACTGAGTATACATTGTTTTTGTACTCATGCTATAATTGTTGTGCATTTTTGTTGCACATGCACCTGCATTTCTAGTGGCCTACTGGGCGTAGCAGCATGGATGATACGGGGACTAGGTGAGATGCATTTCTCGAGGCGACCCGCAGCTAGAATAGTCTCTTTGAGCGTATTGTATTTACTTTCTATCCAATTTGTATTCCGGACAGTTATTGTACTTTATGTGATTCCTTAGTAATTGCTCATGCACTTGTGACACTGGGTTCTGGGATGATTTTGGGGGTATTCTGTAATAACTTCTAAACATTCTTTATTTATTTTGTAAAGATCATCTTTTTACGAGCCAAATTGAAAAAAAATCATAGTTTTCACAATTATTTAAATGAGAATTTAATTAAGTATTTATGTTTAGCTTGCCTGACGGTGGTGTCCGGCGCCATCACGACCCTTAGTAGATTTTGGGTCGTGACAATGTGTATATTTCAAAAGATTTTATGACAATAATTTTATTATTTTGTTGTTATATGTGGATGACATGTTAATTGTAGAAAAAGACAAGGAGTTGATTGCAAAGATGAAGGGAGATTTGTCCATGTCATTTGATATGTAGGACTTGGGTAGCACAACAAATTTTGGGTATGAAGTTAGTTCGAGAGCGAACAAGGAGAATGTTGTGGCTGTCTCAGGAAAAGTACATTGAACGTGTACTGGAACACTTCAACATGAAGAACACTAAACCAGTCAACACTGCTTGCTAGTCATCTGAAGTTAAGCAAGAAGATGTGTCCTACAACAATCGAGGAAGAGGAAAGAATGACCAAAGTTCCTTATTCCTCTGCTATCGGAAGTTTGATGTATTCAATGGTATGCACTAGACCTGATATTGCTCACGCAATTGGTGTTGTCAGCAGGTTTCTTAAAAATCTTGGAAAAGAACACTGGGAAGTAGTCAAGTGGATAATCAGGTACCTCTCATTTGATGTATTCAATGGTATGCACTAGACCTGATATTGCTCACGCAATTGGTGTTGTCAGCAGGTTTCTTAAAAA
>MU698072.1:2945-18435 GCA_026770625.1 Nicotiana glauca
AAGCCTTGGGTGTAATCTAAAGTGAATCGTGCTAAATAAAGTAAGCTAATGTATCTCGGGAGAGTGCAATAGTAAATTACTGTGATTACTCGGGAGAGATTTACGGTAAGATTAGCATTCATGATTGATAGAAATGTGTTGGTAAATTTGTATGAGCATAAACAGAAGGGATTTCATCAATAGGGGAAATCATTACCTTAGCTTTTTCTCATTATTGTCTATAACTTTATTAGTTTAGTTTAAAGCTATTTAGTTACTTGCAAGCGTAGTTGTTAAAGAACATTCAACTGAGATTTGAATATTTGGGAAACTGGTTCTAAAGAATTCGTGGGTCTGAAGATAGTGGTTGATAGGTTAACTCTTTGTGGATTCGACCCTGGGTGTAATACTCGGGTCATATTTGCAACATCCGCAGAGTCCTTTTTATAAGGCATAGTTGGGCGTGATCAGAAATCCCTCACAACGGGGACAGAATCAAGACTATGAGTCTCAGCTCCAACATCTCTCACAAAGCTAAGTACGATAAATAACCTTTCCCAACCATCCGCTGGGCCTTTAAGAAGGAAATCACCCTGCTAGGAACATAGTCAGTCATCCCACGCCACTCAATCCTTGGAACACCCGGAATAGCCAATGTAACTGTCATGGCATGACAGTCTAGAATAGCATGGTACGGAGATAGCCAATCCATAACCATAATCACATCAAAATCTACCATGCCAACAACAACAAGTCAACTCGGGTCTCCATACCCCCAATAGTCACCAAACAAGATCGATATACATGATCCAAAATAATAGTATCACCCACCGGGGTGGATACGTGTACGGGCAAATCAAGACAACCACGGGTCATACCCAAATAATGGGCAAAATATGAAGACACATAAGAGTACGTAGATCCGGGATCAAATAAAACAGAAGCATCCCTGTGGCAGACTGAGATAATACCTGTGATAACAGCATCTGATGCAATGGCGTCCCTCCTGTCTGGAAGAGCATAGAATCGAGCCTGACCACCACTAGATCGGTCTCCCCCTCTAGGACGGCCCCTAGCTGCCTGGCCCCCACCCCTACCTGACTGGGAGGGTGCTGAAGTAGATGGAGTAGAAGAGGAGGGATGATCCCTCTATTGAGACCGACCACCACGAAGCCGAGGACACTATTTCCTCATATGACCAAACTCACCACACTCGTAGCAACTACCCGGTAATGGAGAAGGGGACTGAAGGGAACCCCTAGCTGCTGAAGAACCCTGGGCTGAAGAAGCAGGAAAAGAGCTCTGAACTGGAAGGGCAGTAAGTGAAGACTGGCCCTGCTGAAATCCCTGATGACCACGGCCCGAAAAAGCCCCACTGTACTCTGGGCGACCTGACTGAGGAGGCCTGAAGGAACGACCTCTACCATGCTGGAACTGGCCCCTAGACGGAGCACCACTGAATCTACCTAAACCCCGAGGCCTCTTGACCTCCCTCTCCTCACGCTCCCGATGGCGAGCCGTCTCAATCTCCCGAGCCATGTCGACTACCTCCACGAACGAAGCACTCATAACCCTCTCTCTGGTCATCAAAATGCGAAGTGGATAGTTGAGGCCATCCACGAACCTCCTAATCTTCTCCCTATCAGTCGGGATCATCCATGTAGCATGCCGAGCTAACTGTGTAAACCTCAACTCGTACTGGGTCACAGACATGTCCCCCTGAATCAACCACTCGAACTGACAACGCAGCTCATCCCTGCGAGACTGCGGTACATACTTCTCCAGAAAGAGAGTGGAGAACTGCTGCCATGTAAGGGGCGCTGCTCCAACAGGCCTACGCCTCTCAAACTTCTCCCACCATGTAAATGCAGGCCCTGAGAACTAGAAGGTAGTAAAAGCCACACCACTCGACTCTAAGATCCCTGTCGTGTGAAGCATACGCTGGCACTTATCCAGAAAACCCTGGGCATTCTCTCCATCAGTACCACTGAACGTCGGAGGCTGAAGCTTGCCAAATCTCTCAAGACGACACTGCTCGTTGTCCGGCATAGCTGGAACTACATAGGCTGGAGCTGGTGCGGCTGGTGCAACCGGCTGAGCTGGAACCATTCTTGGTGTCTGCAATCCCTAAACAACCTGCTCAGGTGTGCGAGCAGCGGGGGTTTGATGACCACCCCCGGTCTGTGAGGTAGCTGCTGCAGTAGTGGCTGAGACTGCCTGAGGCAGGCCAGTGCAGACGGATAATATCTGAGCCAAGGCCTCCTGGAGACCAGGAATCACAATAGGCACTATCGGTGCCTTAACAGGTGCTGCTGGAGCATCTACAGCTGGAGGCTAGTCCTGAACATGGGTAGCTGGTAGGATCTGCAGGTGATACCCTCGCTGGTCTGCCTCGACCACGACCACGGCCTCTAGCTGGTGGTAATGGTAGTCGTCTATCACATCCGGTAGCACGGGTTCTCGCCATCTGCGAGAGAATAGAATGCAGAAGTTTAGTTCTCGGATCAACAAAGCCGCACGACAAGAGCTTCAAGAATATGAAGTGTTTCCTAAAGGTTCTGCAGCCTCTCGAGGATAAATACAGACATCTCCGTACCGATCCGCGAGACTCTACTAAACCGGCTCATGACTCGTGAGGCCTAGTAACCTGGCTCTGATACCAACTTGTCACGACCCCAATCCCGGTCGTGATGGTGCCCAACACAATTGCTAGGCAAGCCTGACCAATTATCACTCACAACCTAATTACGCATCCCATTACCAATTAACTGTATTAAATTAACAGACTAACAAGTCTTCCAACCCGATAATTAGATAGAAATAGAACGGAAACAATAGCAAATATCTAAGCATCTCCCTAAAAGATTTGGAGTCACGAGTCTAGAGCCTCTAGATACAACTGAGTAGTGAATCGACAATAATACAGAAGTCTAAGATACTGGAAAAAAAATAAAAGGGATAAGGGGAGGAGTCGGGTCATGTGGACGTCAGGCAGCTACCTCGACAACTCCTAATACTCTGGGAAGCAGCAAACAACTCAACTAATCCTCCGGAACACCTGAATCTGCACACATGGTGCAGGGAGTAAAGTGAGTACTCCAACTCAGTGAGTAATAAGCATATATAATGACTGAAGATGAGAATTCACAAAATACCACAATGTAAATCTATAACTAGCAATTCAGAATAATTAACGGTGAAATGGCAACAAAACAATGTCAGGTAGATCACATAAATATCAATGCATGAATGCAATGCAATGCACATGACAGCTGCGGCGCGCAGCCCGATCCATTTGGGTACCCCCGCTCACTGTGGTGGTTCGGACTCCGGAGGGGCTCCTACAGCCCAAGCGCAATATCATCATATCATCGATGCGGTGTGCAGCCCGATCCACACTCAGGTCATAATATGCATGTGAGCCACACGGGCAAAGTCAAGTTAAAATTCTTAGTTCCAAACATTAGGAAATATAGTTTAAGTTTTAAAACCTTAGAATTATGACTAACCATTTCGAAACAGTGTTTAACTCGGGACTGAAATCATATAACATGCTAAGTATCATGGAAGCAGTGCTAATAATCCCTAAAGGATTCAAATAATCGGCACACAGCCCAAAAGCGTTCAAAAAATCCAAGTAGGATGTTTACCAATCAATCTCTAGTCAAGAACACAGTATGAAGATCACTCGGGGCGGACTAAGTCATAGTCCCCAATCACAAACGACCCTTCACTCATCATAGAGTACGTGTCTCGCCTCAATATAGCGTCACAGTGTGATATACTGGGGTGTCAAATCCTCAGGTCATCATCTAAATCTATTACTCACCTCAAGCCGGCCACAAGTCTATCTCGCTAAGCCTTTTTCTCTCGAATCAACCTCCTCGCATGCCGAATCTGATCAAAACCACAAGGAATACATTACTATAGATCAAAGAAACATAACCCAATCGAAAATACTCGAGAAACACCAAAATTCTCGAAGTTGGCAAAATCCGAGCCCTGAGTCCACTTCTCAAAATATTATGAAATTCATATCACTGGATTTCTCGTCTCGTCACGAGTCCGTACATATCAAATTTACCAAAATCGGAGTTCAAATGCCCTTTCAAATCCCAAATTTTCATTTCAAAAACCCAAGCCCTAGTTCTTCCAATTTTTACTCAAATTTCCAGGAATTAAAGGTTGATTCTTCAATAAAATGACGTTTCTAGGTCACGAGACTTACCTCCAATCACTTTCCGTCAAAATCCTCTTCAATCTCTACCACAAAGCTCTTAAGGCGGCTAACAATGGAGGAAAAGTGAATAAACACGCGGATGAAATAATAATATAAAACCCTTCTGCCTACAGCGATTTTTGCTTCTGTGGTCCCACTTCCGCTTATGCGGGACCGCTTCTGTGGCCAAATTCCTGCTTATGCGGATTTTCATTTAAAATCCAACTTCCGCCTTTGCGACTAATTTTCCGCTTCTGCGGATTACCCAAGACCGCTTCTGCGGTTATTCATCTTCTCAAAATTTATTTCACTAGGTTCTGACATTGTCTCAGCCAAGTGACGAAAGAACTCAGCCATCTGCTGGAATGGAGGAGTCACAAATGGAGTATTATGACTCATTGCTCTTGGATTACCGCCCACTTCATTTCCAATAACACGAGGATGATTTAGGTCAGGCAAAAGGTTCCTCATTTCCTCCCTGAAGGTGAGGTATGACTTTATTCTATGCCTGACTTTCATCAACAGATTCAATAGCTCTATTCGAAGAAGAGGCCATATTAAAATTCCTATAAAAGATAAGATCACACTGCATTAGGGACATGTACATGATGCATATGCACACAGAATACAATAAATTAAATTAAACAAGTATGCAAAAATTTATAAACTCCAAGAAATTTTCAAGAAAGGAAATATCAATAAATACTAGGTACTATCACAACAAAACAAATCCTAGAATCACAAACCGTGGCTCTGATACCAAAACTTGTAACAACCCCTTTGGAAGGCTACTACTTAAGAAACAAATCAAATTTTCTACTTACAAAATATTAAAAGAGATATTAATTAAAAATATTTAGAATAATTTAGTGACGAAAATAGGCCCATGCAAAAAGGTTCAAAGTGCAATATCTTTTTCTTCTTAAAATACACCATAATTTTTCTTTAAATGAAAATACAATGTCAAAATGTTAACATAATGTGATGTAACCTTTCTTGAATAATCAACAGATTTAAAGCAACTTCCTAACAAATTTATACTTTCATTCAGCATCACTGCAAGTTTGTATTATTCAAAAATTTCAAACTATCGGGTATATAAAAAGGAAATTAATTTTCTCATTTGTACATGCTTACAAGACAAAGTATAGATTCAGCATATTACAAGACTTGAGTTATTGACACACACACTAAAAATAGCAAAATAAGTTTCCAAATTTAAGTTACAAGATTTTTTATCTTAAAATCTAACAAGCCTCCAGATAATGTACACAGTGTGACATATATATATATATATATATATATATATATATATATATATATTAATGTATATATCAAGTATATTCTGTATATCATGTACACATCCCAAAACTATGCAAAACCAAAGTGCATATGCAAATGTGATCTCCAAGTTCTCCAAAAAAGACTACTTCATCATGGTCATCTTCAGATTTCATCCCGAACATTACCTACCATAGAAAATAACTATCGCTAAGCGTAAAGCTTAGTGGTGTATAAACTTTAGACTTAGAGTCATTAAATTCTCCAACTCCCCTCCTCAGTCGTAGTTAGCTCAATTTAACATAATTTAAAACAAGTGAACAAATATATCAAACATATCAATATCAAACCTTAAAGTGCTTCCCAATATAAATAACAATGTTCAAGGGTCTAGAAAGTGTATACTATAAATCTAAGAGAGTATACCAAATATCCATTTTTTTTCCCGCCCAATATGTACGTCATGTCATCACACTAAGCATAATCATCTATCAAGATGGACCGAAGCCCCAAATCAAGTATGGTCAAAACCCAATATACAAGAGAATCAAGAGCCATATTAAAGATGGCTTCCTAGTTCGTACTTAATACGGACAAGTTCCATAATTCAAGACGAACTACAAATCCAAAGTCAAGATGACAAAAGATCCGAATCAAGAGGCATGCCAAGATGAGTGACAAATCACTGCCACAAGAAGGTCAAAGTCCCAAAAAAAAAAATGATCAAACAATCCGCACAAATGGGCGATTTAGCAAATATCTTACAATACTTGATATAATACGAATATAAATATATAAATTGAAGACAAGAAAAATAAAATATCCAGTTATTTTCAAACTATTTCACCAAGCAAAAAGAGTACAAGTTTATACACAAACCTCAATGTTTTACCACAACACAATTCAATCACAACTTGGGGATGTTCGACTCGTCTATGCCGTAAACAAACCAAATCTGTCCACTTCCTCAAATACTTCCCCTTTGATTTCTCAAGGATTTATATACCTTAAATACATAATCAAATATCTACATAATTTTAGTGATTTAACAAGTCAAACTAAACATGATATTGGTGAAAATTATCCCCAAAAACAAAAATTCTGGACAGATTCACTGTTTCGAGTTTTGACTCAATTTTGAAGATTTAGAAGGCCAAACAAGACTTTATAGTCTTCATAAAAGTTGTAGGTCTATGTCTTAACATTTCAGAACATCTTTAATCACCCCCATATCACTTTTGTACATAAAGGTATGCTAAAATTACTAACAGAAGTACAGGGAGTATTTCAAAAACTGAAAATCTGGGCAGCAACTGCCCTGTACTTCATGATTGTTTTTCAGGTACATCCCAACAAGACTAGATTTTGGTTCCTTCATAAGAGTTGTAGAGTTATAAAATAAATTTTCAGAAATTCCTAGATCACTTAAATCGAAGCTATGTATGAAAAGATATGTATAAAGTACTAGTAGATATCTAGTTCGAGTCTCACCAAGAGCAAGGTGGGAAGTTCTTGGAGGGAAAGATGCCGGAGGTCTATTTGGGAACAGCCTCTCTACCCTATGGTAGGGGTAAGGTCTGTGTACACACTACCCTCCCCAGACCCCACTAAGTGGATTGTACTGGGTTGTTGTTGTTGTTGTTGTTGTAGATGTCTAGTATAAAAACTTGTTTAGAAACTTACCAAGAGGAACAACTTGATCTTCACCCAAAAATGAAAATTGCTTGTTGATTTAGTAGGAATTCCCTAATTTTTCAAGAAAAATTTAGTGATGTGGAGGGGAGAGAGAGAGAGAGAGAGAGAGGAGAGAGAGAGAGATAGGAAGATGGTCTTTCTTTTTTTTTTCCTTGAAGAATAAACCAAAACAAAAGGGGATTTTTTTGGATAGATATGAAAATAAAATGGTTCCCCAACTAATAAATAAATCTTAGATAAATACAAAAGGTTGGAAATCCAAAAACTTAGTTATAAATTATATTTAATAACAACTAGACAAACAAATATTAGGTGTTACATATAGCAACACCATGGAACTTTATTGCCAATATTAACACAACCTAAAGTAAGAAATTTTTTATTTATTGACCATTTCACATTTAAAAAGTGCAAGTTAAAATATTTCTTCGTTATAAAAATGCTCAATCAAGAATGCAAATATTATAAAAATTCTGGGGTGTCACAACTTTCTCCCCCTAAAAAAAAATTCGTCTCGAAATTTACCTTGTACTAGTCCCGGAACAAATGTGGATATTGAACTCGCATATCCTCTTCTCGCTCCCATGTAACTTCTTCGCCTGAATGATTTCTCCAAAGAACCTTCACTAATGGGATTCTCTTCTTTCTAAGCTCTTTTATCTCATGCGCTAAGATTTGGATTGGTTCTTCTTCATATGTCAAATCAGGACTAACCTCAATAGACTCAATAGGAAGAACATGAGATGGATCTAAGCAGTATTTTTGAAGCATAGAAACATGAAAGAAGTTGTGGACTTTACCTAATTCAGGTGGCAAAGCTAGCTTATATGCAACCGGACCAATTCTCTCAAGTATTTCATAAGGTCCAATGAATCGAGGACTAAGTTTACCTTTTTTGCCAAATCTCATAATCTTCTTCAATGGGGAAACCTTTAAAAATACCTTATCGCCCACCTGATGTTTAATTTCACGCTTTTTAAGATCAGCATAGGACTTTTGTCTGTCTGAAGAAATTTTCAAACGATCCTTGATGATTTTTACCTTATCTTCAGTTTGTTGCACAATCTCAGGACCCACAAATTTTCTTTCACCAATCTCGTTCCAACAAAAAGGCGTTCTACATTTTCTCCCATATAAAGCTTCATAAGGAGGCATGCCTATACTTGATTGGTAGCTATTATTGTAAGCAAATTCTATGAGGGCTAAGTGTTTGTCCCAACTACCCTTAAACTCAATAATGCAGGCTCGAAGCATATCCTCCAAAATTTGTATTACCCTTTCAGACTGACCGACTATTTGTGGAAGGAAAACGGTACTAAAATTCAACCTGGAACCCAAAGCTTCTTGCAAGCTAGACCAAAATCTGGATGTAAACCTTGGATCTCTATCAAACACAATAGAAACAGGGATGCCATGCAGCTTCACAATCTCATTAATATACAATTCTGCTAAACGTTCCAGTTAGTAGTCCATTCTGATTGACAAGAAATGAGCACTCTTAGTTAGTCTATCTACAATGACCCAAATTGCATCATGATTTCTTTGAGTGCGTGGAAGTCCAGAAATAAAGTCTATCGTTATCCTTTCCCATTTCCATTTAGGTATTGACAAAGGTTGCAGTAGACCAGCTGGAACTTGATGTTCAACTTTTATTTGTTGACATACCAAGCATTTAGAAATGAACTCTGCAATGTCTTTCTTCATACCACTCAACCAATAGTGCTCCTTAATGGTCTGATACATTTTAGTACCTCCAGGATGCATTGCATAAGGTGAACTATGTGCTTCAATCAAGATTTGCTTTCTCAATTCATTATCATTGGGAACACACAACCTATTTTTATCAAATAAGATACCATCTTTCTTTAATGAAAAATCTGATTCTCTTCCATTTTGGACTTCTTCAACCCGTTTTACAAGCTTCTCATCTAACTTCTGCGCTTCTTGGACTTGCTCAAGTACGACTGGCTTGACTTTGAAAATTAGCAATGATAGAAACATTAGAATTAAATGAAAGGCAAACATTCATGGCTCTTAATTCAAGAAGCAAAGGCAAAGGACTTAGAGTTAAACTTGCAAGGGAATTGCGACTCAACGCATCTGCAACCACATTGGCTTTACCAGGATGATAATCAATCGTGCAATCATAATCTTTGATGAGTTCAAGCCATCTATGTTGTCTCAAGTTTAACTCTTTTTGTGTACCCAAGTACTTCAAACTCTTGTAATCGGTAAATATGTGATACTTCTCTCCATACAAGTAATGCCTCCAAATTTTCAAGGCAAAAACAATGGCAGCAAGTTCAAGATTATGAGTGGGATAATTCAACTCATGTGATTTCAACTTTCGAGAGGCATAAGCAATTACTTTCCCTTCTTGCATCAAAACACAACCCAAGCCACGATGAGATGCGTCACTGTATACTACATAATCTTTCCCTTCGGCTGACAAATAAAGTATTGGAGCTTGTGTCAACAAGGATTTGAGCTTTTCAAAGTTGTCTTGACACTTTTCATCCCATACAAACTTAGTATCTTTCCCCAAAAGTTTGGTCAAAGGAGAAGATATAATAGAGAAGCTCTTCATAAACCTTCTGTAGTATCCTGTTAAACCCAAGAAACTTCTTATCTCAGTTGGAGTTTTAGGGAGTTTCAATCAACAATAGCTTGAATCTTACTAGGATCAACCCTTACGCCTTCAGCTGATACAATGTGTCCCAAAAAACCCACTTCATTCAGCCAAAATTCACATTTGAAAAGCTTCGCGTAGAGTTGTCTCTCTTTCAGAATTTGCATGACAATTCGGATATGCTTATCATGATCTTCTCTATTCTTGGAATAGACTAAAATGTCATCAATAAATACCACCACAAATTCATCGAGATAAGGCTTGAATACACGGTTCATTAGATCCATAAATGCAGCAGGAGCATTTGTCAAACCAAAGGGCATTACCAAAAATTCATAATGGCCATACCTGATCCTAAAAGCAGTTTTAGAAATATCTTGCTCCCTCAGCTCAACTGGTAGTATCCAGACCTCAAGTCAATTTTTGAGAACAAGCTGGCACCCTTCAGTTGGTCAAACAAGTCATCGATTCTTGGCAGTGGGTATTTGTTCTTGATTGTTACCTTGTTCAGCTACCAGTAATCAATGCAAAGCCTAAGAGTGCTATCTTTCTTCTTCACAAATAAAACAGGAGCTCCCCAACGTGAAATACTGGGACGGATAAAACCTTTCTCAAGAAGTTATTGCAACTGAGCCTTCCACTCTTTTAATTCAGTTGGAGTCATTCTATAAGGAGCGATAGAAATAGGAGTAGTTCCAGGGACAAGATCTATAGGAAATTCAATCTCCCTTTCTGTAGGCTACCCAGGAAGATCATCAGGAAATACATCAGGAAAGTCGCACACATTTGGTATGTCCTTAAGACTTGGACTCCCCAATTGTGTATCGACTATATGAGCAAGATAGGCATCACAACCTTGACAAATCATCTTCTTTGCTGAGACCGCAGAAATAATATTAGATGTCTATGATCTTTCTCCTTGAACTACCATGTGTGAATATGCAGGAGTTCTAAATGTCACTTCCTTCAACCTACAATCAACCAACTCATAGTGCATATGAAGACAAGCCATGCCAGCAATAACATTATAATCTTGGAAGGGCATTTCAAGCAAGTCAGCAGAGAAGACCAGATTTTGAATCATGAATGGACAATCTCGGTAAATCCCATTAACAACAGCTTGATGACCTAATGGACTCATGACCGGAACATCAAAGTCAAGTCTAACAGATTTAACTGTATCAAGAAATGCAAGTGATGAGCAAACATAAGAGTGAGAAGATCCAGGATCAAATAGTGTAACAACAGGTATGCCAAATAAGTGAAATTTACCAGCAACCACGTCCGGCCATCCTGGTCATTCTTTTGTATCATAGCATAAACTCGTGCAGTAGCTCTCGACCCACTAGCCTGATTAGCTCCACTCGAACCTGCTGCTTGCATATTTAGAGATCTAGCACTGCTATTAGCTTGAGAATAAGTAGTGACAGGCTTTTGAAGTGAGCCTTCTGTATGTGTATAAGAAAGAGGATTAGGATTAGGACAATCCTTCACCTTATGATCCATACTTCCAAATTAAAACAAGCACCAGAAGCTCGTCTACATGCACCATAATGATTCTTCCCGCAATGTGCACAGGTAGGTGTATGAGTTTTTCCTTGGCCATAACTTGGAGTACCGGTAGTAGAAAAATTTAACTTATTCTGCTTATGATGTGATGATTTATGTGTACTCTCGGTCCTGGAATAATCAAACTTTCCCTTTTTGGATGAACCGCCATAATCTGAATTACCCTTCCTAAACCTGTTTTCTCTTCTACTAGCTTCTTCCTTGTCAATTATTTCCCAAGTAAGTGTAGCTGAAATTAGCTTGTGAAAATCATCCAGTTGTAAGATTGCCAAAAAATTTTGAATGTATGCATTCAAACCTTCTTCAAATCTTCTGCACTTGCCTCTTTCATCATCAATAATACCTCCAGCATAGCGAGAAAGCCTGAGAAAGCTTTGTTGATACTCTGCAATAGACATACTCCCTTGTCTTAAATTCAAAAACTCCTTCTTCTTAGCATCACGATAGACAGGGGGAACATATTTTGCACGAAATAATTTCACAAAGTCATCACAACTCAGTACCGGAGGTTTTGCTTTTGCATTTGGAACACTTACCCACCAATCATAAGCATCTTTCTGTAAAAGAGAGATAGCATACTTAAATTTGGCAGCATTAGTACACTCCAGTTGTTCAAAGACCCTCTCCATGCGCTCCAGCCATTGTTCAGCTACCGTGGAATTTGTAGTGCCTTCAAATTCAACTCCACCCATTTTTCTCATCTTCTCAAAATTTATTTCACTAGGTTCTGATATTGTCCCAGCCAAGTGATGAAAGAACTCAGCCATCTGCTGGAATGGAGGAGTCACAAATGGAGTATTATGACTCATTGCTCTTGGATTACCGCCCACTTCATTTCCACTAACACGAGGATGATTTAGGTCAGGCAAAGGTTCCTCATTTCCTCCCTGAAGGTGAGGTATGACTTTATTCTATGCCTGACTTTCATCAACAGATTCAATAGCTCTATTCGAAGAAGAGGCCATATTAAAATTCCTATAAAAGATAAGATCACACTGCATTAGGGACATGTACATGATGCATATGCACACAGAATACAATAAATTAAATTAAATTAAATTAAACAAGTATGCAAAAATTTATAAACTCCAAGAAATTTTCAAGAAAGGAAATTTCAATAAATACTAGGTACTATTACAACAAAACAAATCCTAGAATCACAAACCGTGGCTCTGATACCAAAACTTGTAACAAACCCTTTGGGAGGCTACTACTTAAGAAACAAATCAAATTCCCTACTTACAAAATATTAAAAGAGAAATTAATTAAAAATATTCAGAATAATTTAGTAACGAAAATAGGCCCATGCAAAAAGGTTCAAAGTGCAATATTTTTTTTCTTAAAATACACCATAATTTTTCTTTAAATGAAAATACAATGTCAAAATGTTAACATAATGTGATGTAATCTTTCTTGAATAATCAACAGATTTAAAGCAACTTCCTAACAAATTTATACTTTCATTCAGCATCACTGCAAGTTTGTATTATCCAAAAATTTCAAACTATCGGGTATATAAAAAGAAAACTAATTTTCTCCTTTGTACATGCTTACAAGACAAAGTGTAGATTCAGCATATTACAAGACTTGAGTTATTGACACACACACTAATTTCCAAATTTAAGTTACAAGATTTTTGGTCTTAAAATCTAACAAGCCTCCAAATAATGTTTGGTATTAATGTATATATCAAGTATATTCTGTATATCATGTATATCATGTACACATCCCAAAACTATGCAAAACCAAAGTGCATATGCAAATGTGATCTCCAAGTTCTCCAAAAAAAGACTACTTCATCATGGTCATCTTCAGATTTCATCCCGAACATTACCTACGATAGAAAACAACTATCGCTAAGCGTAAAGCTTAGTGGTGTATAAACTTTAGACTTAGAGTCATTAAATTCTCCAACTCCCCTCCTCAGTCGTAGTTAGCTCAATTTAACATAATTTAAAATAAGTGAACAAATATATCAAACATATCAATATCAAACCTTGAAGTGCTTCCCAATATAAATAACAATGTTCAAGGGTCTAGAAAGTGTATACTATAAATCTAAGAGAGTATACCAAATATCCTTTTTTTTCCCCGCCCAATATGTACGTCATGTCATCACACTAAGCATAATCATCTATCAAGATGGACCGAAGCCCCAAATCATGTATGGTCAAAACCCAATATACAAGAGAATCAAGAACCATATTAAATATGGCTTCCTAGTTCGTACTTAATACGGACAAGTTCCATAATTCAAGACGAACTGCAAATTCAAAGTCAAGATGGCAAAAGATCCGAATCAAGAGGCATGCCAAGATGAGTGACAAAGTCACTGCCACAAGAAGGACAAAGTCCCAAAAAAAAAATGATCAAACAATCCGCACAAATGGGTGATTTAACAAATATCTTACAATACTTGATATAATACGAATATAAAAATATAAATTGAAGACAAGAAAAATAAAATATCCAGTTATTTTCAAAATATTTCACCAAGCAAAAAGAGTACAAGTTTATACACAAACCTCAGTGTTTTACCACAACACAATTCAATCACAACTTGGGGATGTTTGACTCGTCTACGCCGTAAACAAACCAAATCTGTCCACTTCCTCAAATACTTCCCCTTTGATTTCTCAAGGATTTATATACCTTATAAACATAATCAAATATCTACATAATTTTAGTGATTTAACAAGTCAAATTAAACATGATATTGGTGAAAATTACCCAAAAAAACAAAAATTCTGGACAGATTCACTGTTCCGAGTTTTGACTCAATTTTGAAGATTTAGACGGACAAAGAAGACTTTATAGTCTTCATAAAAGTTGTAGGTCTATGTCTTACCATTTCAGAACATCTTTAATCACCCCCATATCACTTTTGTACATAAAGGTATGCTAAAATTACTAACAGAAGTACATGGAGTATTTCAAAAACTGAAAATCAGGGCAGCACCTGCCTTGTACTTCATGATCATTTTTCAGATTCATCCCAACAAAACTAGATTTTGGTTCCTTCATAAGCGTTGTAGAGTTATAAAATACCTTTCCAGAAAGTCCTAAATCATTTAAATCGGAGCTCTGTACGAAAAGATATGTTTAAAATACTAGTAAATATCTAGTATAAAAACGAGTTTAGAAACTTACCAAGAGGAACAACTTGATCTTCACCCAAAAACGAAAATTGCTTGTTGATTTTGTAGGAATTCCCTAATTTTTCAAGAAAAATTCAGTGTTGTGGAGGAGAGAGAGAGAGAGAGAGATAGGAAGATGGTCTTCTTCTTTTTTTTCCCCTTGAAGAATAAACCAAAACAAATGGGAATTTTTTTGGATAGATATGAAAATAAAATGGTTCCCCAACTAATAAATAAATCTTAGATAAATACAAAAGGTTGAAAACCCAAAAATTTAGTTATAAACTATATTTAATAACAACTAGTCAAAAAATATTAAGCGTTACATATAGCAACATCATGGAACTTCATTGCCAATATTAACACAACCTAAAGTAAGAAATTTTTCATATATTGACCATTTCACATTTAAAAAGTACAAGTTAAAATATTTCTTCATTATAAAAATGCTTAATCAAGAATGCAAATATTATAATAAAAATTTGGGGTGTTACATTATAAATCATGTGTTTTTTTAGAAAAAATTATGTATATATGCATATATTATTTATACACTTATTTATATTTAAAGAGATATTATAAATATGTCATTTATATTTTGCACTAATATAACATGCATATTTGTACAAATTATCTGTATATAAATAGTATATGTGACATATTTTTTCTTCTATATACATATTAGTGGCATATTAATATTTTAGATTAAATTTTATGTAAGGTATATGCTAGCAATATACTTTGAATAATATTAATATAATAATATAGTATGATGTATATATATATATATATATATATATATATATTCCAAGACATTAATATTCCTCACTTTTGGAAGCTTTTGGGTGAAGATTCTCTACTTTGTAAGCTTTTATGACATTAAATACTCTTTGGATTTTGTACTGTAGCATGAGTAGCTAACTTTAAATAATATATATATATATATATATATATATATATATATATATATATATATATATA
>MU698072.1:25697-44260 GCA_026770625.1 Nicotiana glauca
GTACGAATAACCCTTATCCCCCCCCAACCCCCCCCCCCCAAACACACACACTAAGAAATCACCATATGTAAAGGTGCTTCATTCAAGTGTAAAGAACCATAAGAGTCATGAGACATGAAGCATAACTCGATGAAGCCCTTTACTATACTACAGATGACAAAAGAAAGAACCATGGAGCTCCAACAACACCAGAGGTATTATGTGAATCATTCCAAGGGAAGGTGCCAATCGAGTCGTACAACTATTTCTTCAACAACTCAAATTAGGAACCGAAGCCAAATCAAACATTATATTTGGTAAAGCTAGAGTGTATACAATTGCCGGGGCATGGATAGTAGTAGAAGCACGAAAGAATTTTATTTTGTGGGTTCAAGATTAACATTTTTAAGGTGAATAGAACATTTTTAGGCAGATTACCCTTTATTTTCGGGTAACAATCTGACAGACGAGGACAAATCTAAATAATTTATGGAATATTACAATTTTAAGAAAGTTATTATTAAAATTTTAAGAAAATTAAAATCATAGTAATACATAGTATCTCATACGTGATAAATTTTCTCTGAGAAAATTGTTGGGATGGTTTGGTTTTTGATACTAAATTATAAGAAACATTTTTGAAGCCGATCCCGAAGATTGGGCCAAAGACAGAGAAAACCTAGCAATTTCAGGTGCCCGCACACTTTCATGCAAACATTGAAAGGATTTCTATATCTTATTTAATATCCTTACGTTATCAGTTGTGCTGCTTGTGCACCATCTTGAAAGAAAGAACCGATTTGGTACTTAGTAGAATGAGAGCAGGAATAGAATAAGGAACTTATTTTGTACGTTGTTACTTCTATTTCTTATTGAGTTATGCAGAATGAACGAAGGCACTTAGAAGAATTGAGTATGCAACAAGGCACTTGGTAGAATATGGTTGCTTTCGGCATAACTCAATTCTTATAGTTCCCGAAAACAAAATGACAAATGCTTCCCTTGTGCATGGACGACAACTTTTTATTATTGGTTGATAAAACCAAAATAGATAAGTAGTTTTTTCCAATCTAATTTGAAACTGCCTATGCACACTTTATGTATGTAGTGTAAATTCACTACCACGAAAACTTAAATGATAGGAAAGGCAATTCTCCTCTTCCATTACTGCTCTCTTTCCCCTCCTGCTTCTCCAGAAATGAGATATTTTTGTCTCACTGATTCTACAATTTCTTCCTTGCTGAAAAAGCTGAAAGTGGTTTGTTCCTCTTTTTTGTTAAACTTGTTACACGATCCTCATAACGTAAATGCCAAGTAGCAGTGAGGCACTCAAGAAAATCGCAGTGAAGATACATCTCAACCGAAAAGGTGCAAATTCTCTCAAGCTTCTTTCTTAGCCCCAACCACCTTGAACCGCACATTAAAGTCCTTAAACACTTCTTCAGAATCTTTAAATAAGTATGGCATATTGCTTATGTATGTGCACATTGTAATAAGGTAAAACTCAAAGTACTACAAGACTTTGAGAGAGTCGAGAGAAGAAAGACCTTCAATCCAAACTCAAATATACTGAGTAAAGTGTATACCTTGATCACTTCTCTGGCTCTCTTTTGAAGGGTCCATCAGGAACAACGCCGACTGACTCATGATTGCTGCCAATAAGCATGTCCATTCCTTGTTCCTGCATTAAATTTAATACTTGCTTGGGACCGATAGGCAGCTGAACAAATAGAGTGAAATAGTACATTCAATTTGAGTTTATTACCTGATTATTTGAAGATTGACCGTGCATCCTTTGAGGTCTGGAATTAAGGTCAATCAACTCATTCTCCATTTTCACACTACTATTCACATTATTTTCTAGCCCTACCTTAGCAGTTTCCCTGTTTGATTGGTGGTTTTCTATTATAGGGAGCTTAAAGGGCTGTGCCGGCTCCCTCCTGACATCACCTTGTTCAGTAGATGGCAATCCTAGTTCATTTGAAGGGCCCAATTTATCCCCTGGAAACTACAGAAGGACATAAAAGAAGGAATGAATATAGACTCTTTCCCTAAAAACTACAAGAACCTGAACAAGCGTTTGTCTTAGCATGAATTTACAAACCTCAATTCTCTGCCTTATAAGGAGATATCTTCCATGGGTTCTTTTACCTCCAACATGGACAATCATATCACATTGCAAACAAAGGGAACTTCCATCGATCTCACAATAAAAGAAAGCTACATACAAGTAAAGAAGTACATACTTCATATCATTTTGCCATCTTGGACAGCGAAAACAGAATACGGAAATGAAAAAGAAATGAATCTACATACCAGGTGCATTTTCACATATGTCACAACGTTGGATTTTACTGGGGTCAGCAAGCCCAACCCGTACATGTCGACTTGCAAGCTTGTTGCACATATGGACCTTATCAAAAACAAGGACCGTGAATTTCTTTCAATGAAAAACAAATGAATTAAAACTTGTGAGTTAAAAATGTAAACAAACAGATATTTACCAAATGTGCCGGGGTCTTCTAACCTTATTAAGGTCATGTAACATCCTACAACTTGTATTTTGTTTTTGTGTTTCCAAACACTAGAAGCGTCTTGGCACCCAAGAATCAGTACAAGGGCATGTAGATATAGGTGAGACAAGGTGTCAATAAGCCAGTGCTAAATACGAAGAAGTTTCCAAACTACGCGTTTGGAAAATACACCACTGAGTAGAGAAAAGTGTTATGAAGAATATCCAATTGTATGGGCCTCGCGGTCAATGAAATCGATGAAAATCATGGGTGACCACGGTTCCAATCCCAACAGAGACAAAAACCTCCGGTTTGATTTCTTCCCACCTGTCTAAGCCTTTGGGGCAAAGTACCCGTACCTATGCTGGTGGGAAATAGTTTATACTTGCGAGGTGCTCGCAAAATGGACTGGATACCACTGTTGTCAAATAAAGAAAAAAGCCACCACTCCGTTCAGGGTGATCAAGGAGGTGGATGTGGAATTCCAAAAGATGCAGTACCAAAAAAGGGATTGCATTGAATTGTATACTCCAGAAGAGCAAGGGCAGTAAAAGTAGCAAGTACAAGGAAAGAAAACGTAGGCCACAGTATGCACTATGCACTTACGCAGAGATGGAGGCAAGAGGGTTCGATTGAATCCCCTTTGCCGAAAAATTGTACTGCACATAAATTGTTGAATCCCCTTGACATAAGGGAAGATTATAGTGTAGTGGCAAAAGGGGTTCAAAATTTGCTTCAGATCACAGGTTGAAATCCTACATATGACACTCTTAGTATTTTTGGAATATCCTTGTATGAATTTCTGGCTTCGCCACTACTACACCAGTGGAAGATGTGAAGTACCTTAAAATCCTAGATCAGGAAAACTAACTCAAAGTAGATAATTTTATCTCTGTAAATTATTATTTCATTAAGTAGAAACCTTGAGTTACAATATGGATCAACAATGAATAAACCAATTCAGGATTATTATAGTACACAAAAAAAGGCTATATCTAAGCATTAACTAGAAAAAATAAATCGAGATATATAAATAAATTGATGAATACTGAAAATGGAATTCGATAGATACCTTTTCGTCACAAGCACGACAAAGACAAGCCTCATCAGCAGCACAAAATAGTATAGCAGCAGCACTTTCACATACATCACAAAGGGTTCTCATATTTTTTCTTTAATCTTTTTTTTTAACTCTTCAAGTCATTTTCCAATATTCACTGGCCCAGAAAACCTTACAATTAATCCGCACAAAAACAAACAGAAAGATGTATGAAACAAAGTCAAAATCTAACTGTGGCTGTAGTGTAGCACACAAAGTTAAAGTTTTTTTTTTAAGAAGATGAGAATATTGGGGTTATGACAGAGAAAAGAAGAGGGGGAAAAGAACTGGTGGTTGAGCAGTGTTAGGAAAAGAGGAAGAATGCTATAGGGGAAGGAGGAAAGAGGGAAGAAATGAAGGAACCAAAAAAGGAAAAGAAAAAAATAAAGCGTGGAGGACAAATATAAATCAAAGAACACAACACACAACCAAAAGGTGACTATTTTTCTTTAGTCTTCCAACTTCTAAAGTTGGTCATTTTATAAATTATTTATTTTAAATAAATATCATTTTAAAAAATTATATTCTATAAATACTTTTAATGTTGATATCAAAATATCGAATTTTAGTTATCTCTTACCCCTAAGCCACTAAATACGTTATTTAATTACATTATTTTATTTCTCTCTTTACTTTGATAAATGTTATTCTCTTCCACATTCCCTAAAAACATAATGCTCAATCTCAACAAAGATCATGCCACCAAAAGCCCAAGCAATACCGAGAATATCACCGCCGCCACAGATATCGCTCCTATCTTTATTATCTGACTGATGCTCGTACCAAATTACAGTCAAAACAATTACATAAAGAAACAACAAAGTAGCAATAAACTCAGTAATACAAAGAAGAAGTACCTTAAAGAAATACCAATGGATCTCGATGTATTCCATTTGCTATCAATTAGCAGTGTAATCCCCAAACCAGCTACTGTATAGGATGCGTGTGAACAGTGAGATTCAGGGTTTTTGCTCGACGTCAGATTCGTCGGAAATTAGGGTTTGTTCTTGAACAAAGACGATGGAGTTTGGGGCTGAGCAACTTGATTTTCTGTTAATACATTTTAATGTATTTTCAACGTATCACACTGTATTTTCATGTATTTTATTGTATTCATTGTCTTTTTTTAATTGTAATTCAATGTATCTCGATATATTCCATGTATTTCATTGTATTCACTATCTTTTTTTTCATTGCATTTCAATGTATCCCGATGTATTCTATGTATTTCATTGTATTCACTATCTTGTTATATGCCATGAATGTATTCATATTTTTTTTTTTAATTAATATATTTATGTATTCAGATGTATTATATAATTTCTCTGAAGATTGCTATATTTTTGGGGTATTTTCCAGTTGAGAATCTTTTTTATGACCGAAAATACAAATTTTGTATGTTATAATTGAGTTTGTTGAGTTATATTTGGAGTTTACTATGTTAATTGATTCACTTTTCATTTAAAAACTGTGTAATCCCCTGTTTCACGTCGTGAATACAGTCGAATACAATAATTTGGCCAGTTGTAATCTCATATTTCACGTCATGAATACACTCGAATACAATAACTATTAGTTGGACTTCCCTGATTCACGCATGTTTTTGCTACTGTATTCGTGAATACAGTAGCTTATACAGTAGCTTAAATATATCTTATAACAACGCATATATCTACAATCTGTAATATAGCAAATGGTATCTGTAGATAGCTAATTACCATTAAAAAGAGTGCTTTCTGAAAATTTCTCTTATAAATAGCTCATAAGCTTGAAATGAAAAAGTATTTTTAAGTGTTGAAATTGATTTTTAAATAAGTATTTACGAATTGATAGACGTGCTCAAACTGATATTTCGTTCACTTTTACTTGTCAACTATTGACTTTGTATACCCCTTAAGAAAGTACTAATTTACCATGATACCTATATTAATTGGTGTATAGTCTTAATAGATTTGAAATGAGTAATTAATGCTAAGGTCAAAACATGAAAAATAAATTATTTTTCTTCTTGATATGCGAAAAGTGACAAATAAAAATATATTTTTTTTGGAATACTTGACAACTAAAACTGAATGGAGGAAGTAATAAGCAGCTGATGTATTTGGTAAAAAAGTGTTGATAAATTGTTCTTTTGTTAAATGACTAAAATATCCTTAAAAACTTTACAAAAAATTAGTATAAATTAAAATGTTTCTTTGTAAAGAAAAGCATGAACAACGAATATGGAGGATAGAAAGTTAGCAAAATTGTTTTGAGAATTTTTTTTTTGTGTGTGAATTTAAAAATATTATTAAGCATAAACTAGTAAAACCCTTGGTCAAACTAAAAATGTTTATAAAGCGGAAAGTCATAAGTTGGTGGTAACCAACTTATGACTAATTTTAACTTATAAGCACTTGAATTATAAGCATTTTGAATATTTACCAAACACACATATAAGTCAAAATATATTTATAATTCAGTTTGACCAACTTGTAAGTTCATACGCTCACTAAAATGCCCTTTCTATTAAAAGAGTTACGATATTGGTCATTTTCTTGTCCAACTAGCCTTTTCTATCAGTTACGATATTGGTCATTTTCTTGTCAAAATAGCCCTTTTCTATCAGTGCTGTTAGCTTTTGCAAAAATATTAAATAGTCGGCAATTTTACATGGTTTGGTGCGGCTGCTGTTGCTTTTGCAGGCAGATGGTCATTTCCTTCATATGTTAGTTTGTTGCATTGCATTCAATTTGTGTGTGTCATGGTATTGTCACAGAGACCTAATAGCTATTTTTTGTTTTTCTTAATATGTCTAATAGCCCGTTTGTCCAAGGTATAAAAATCAGCTTATTTTGATAAGTGTTTTTTTTCAAAAGTGTTTTTCTCAAAAGTACTTTTGGTGATAAGCAGTTTGTGTTTGGCTAATTAGTTTTAAAAGCACTCCGAGTAGCAATTAGTGTTTGGTCAAGCTTTAAAAAACTGCTTCTAAGTGTATTTTTCTCAAAATGCTTCTCAAAAAAGTGATGTTGGAGAGAAACTACTTTTTTCTGCTTCTCCTCAAAAACACTTTTTTTTCCTTTCAAAAGCTTGGTCAAACACCTCAATTTTTGGTCAAAAGTGCTTTTGACAAAAAAAAAATACTTTTTGGCCAAACAGGCTATAAATTTGGTCGGTTAGTGGAGTAGCAAAGGCGCGTACAAATTGAGTCACCATTCAAAAAAAATAGATTTTGTTGCTCATTATGTGGGATTATGATTTTAAGCGTGTGCTATTTATATGTTGAGGAACCTTTGTATAAGTGTAATTTTAAAAGAAAAAATAGCAATATATGTGTGTGTATATATTGAAGATAGTTGCCACTATGCCTAATTGCCACAACCATCTACTTCCTTTTGTCGTGCCCCATCTTCCCCTAACCTTTTGTCCTATGGGATAATATAAATATTTTAGAAAGGCTGTGTATATTAACTTAATAAATTACTTATTGAAGGTTTTAATTTCATCGAGAGTGTTTTACTTCGCTAGCGTTTGGCCATAAATTTTAAATTTATTTTGAAAAATCTGATTTGAGTAAAGTTTGGTTTGAAAATGAAAATGTATTTGGACATACGTTTTCAAAATATATTTTCCAACTTTATTTTGGAAAAATATGCATATAATTCCGAAGTTTTGGAATTTTGTCCCTAAATTAACTCAATAGTTGATTTTGGAATTTGGCCAAAATGTGGGCAAAATTTACGGCCAAACATAATTTTTAAAAATAAATTTCAAATTTATTTTGACAAAACTAGTGATCAAACGGGCCTTTTTATTCTCAAAATGTCCTATTTTGCCGACTCAGAAATGAGCAAAAAAAGGAAAAATGAAACAAAACAATTGTTTTCCTTTTTTAGGGGGTTTTTAAAAGTTGGCATACAAAAGCAGATTAAATAGAGAAGTGGTCCCCAACCAATCCAGTAGAGGAGCCATGGCCCATCGCCATTGGACACGTGAGAATCCAGAAGCCGTGGCGAGCGTGGATTGTTCTGGATTTTGTTGTTGGGCCCACAGACCAAATTACAGATGTCAAAATTCACAAAAGTAGATCAAATGAGCAATTCTTAGCCACATGCTTCTAAAGTCTTGATAGCTACCTCTCCCTCATTTTCACCCACTAATTCCTTCCTCCATGTCCCACATTTTATTTCCTATTCCTTTATTTACTTTTTTTTTTTTTGGTTTTCAAAGTAATAGAAGGCTTAGTTTAACACACCTCCATTTTATTATATATTGTTTTTTTTATACCCACATTACCTCCTCTGTTTTAATTTATTTGTTTTTTAAGAGTTACTTTGACTAATTTTTAAAATTAAATTGAATTAGATGAATTACTTATTTTAAAATCAAATTTAAATATGAAAATATTATATAAAAAATACTATAAGTGGCAATTCTTCTCATATCAATATGATTAAAATATATTTTAAAATATTAATTAAAGTTTACATACTTTGAATCTCGAGACATGAAGAACGCCATTTAAATTAGAACAGATGGAGTACCTTTTACTGTTACAAACGTTGGATAATTCTATTTATCGAAGCTTAGTATAATAATAAAATAATATTTAATATTTTTGTTGGCTATTAAAATTTATACTTTTGATCTCTCATACGAGTAAATTTTATTCAGTTTATAAATTATTAGATCACACCGGTACGAAAATCTATTCTTTTTCATGAAATTTTAATGAGTGAATCCATTCTAATTTCTAATGATGATGATGGAAGTTATGCATGACAGCGCTTCCAACATCTTCATTTTTATCCGTCTTCTAGATTTCTAACACTTGTTCCAATTATATTTGATGGTCTAATAGCACTTGACTTGTCATCAGTTGATAATTTAATTTTGGAAAAATTCTTTGGGCCACACCATTGTTGGCCACATTAACCCAAATGGGTCATTAAGGTAAATTTACGCCAAAATTAGGGTTTCAGGCGAATCTTTATACAGATAATACCCTTTTAGTTAGGTTTGAATATTTCTCTCCCACCCATTTTAATAGTTATCTTTCTAATGCACAGAAGATCTCAAAGGTTGCAAATTTTATTTCCCTTAAACCTTTTTTTTTACGTATTGTTATCCTCTTTATTTTTGTAGTATGCACGTATATATTTCGAAATTATTCATCTATATACATGTATTTGATTGTGTATTTCGTATATTTTTAGTATAATAAGGTCTTCAAAATCCTACTATTTAAATAAACCTAGATGGCCGAAAACATACTTAAACAAACCTTCATTTAAACTCCTATGTTCTTCTAAGTGTGAGTTAATAGTTTAAGGAATCAATAATGGTGCATTCGAAGAAGAATAGTGCTTCAAAAGTATATGTAGTATTTTCCGGTAAAAGGCCAGGAATATACTACTCTATGTTCTCCTATGGTTATCGGGGTTAAGCGTAGCATCTTCCAGTCTTTCAAGTCTCACGATGCGGCCATATCGGCGTTCAATGAATTTGAAAAATCGGTTGAAGGTAAAAAAAAAATCTCAAATCTATAGTTTTTGTTGCATTTTGTGGTAAGAAGCCGGAAATATACAAATGTTGGTCTGAGTGTGTTAATATGCTTGTTGGAGTCGAGGGTAGCTACTTTCAAGCTTTTCAATGTTATGATGAAGCCTTAGAAGCCTTCAACAAATTTCAAAAAATAAGTTGTTCACCGAAAAGTTATCTTCAAGCTTGGCCGTAGAAGGGAGTGAAGACGTGGTAACAAATGAAAATGCAACAAATGATCTCTCATCTGCTACGTTAGCGAGCATATTTATTGGGTTTAAGCTATCAGAAAATGTTGCAAAATAGTCAATTTTATTTCTTATTCTGTCAATTAAAAAAATGTTTGCTATTTTTCTTTGGCGTGCAAGAAATGAAGACTTTTTTTGCATATTGAATATCGAGTGTTGTGTGAAGTTTTGCATGAATATTTATGAAATTTGAATTTTATGATTTCTTTAGCATTTTGATCTTGTTTCATGTAAATTATTCCAAGGAAATAGTCTACATTTTGTACATTTTGTATTATTTTGTATTTCCTAAATTATTATGTTGTTGTTTTCTCACCTGAATTTTGGAGCCAAATTTTGTAGTTTGTACCCACTGATTTTGCATCTCGAATCAAAGGAGTTTTTTAACAAGTTTATTGTCTCTCCTAATCTTAATTACTAAGATTGTGAGTCAATCATTAAAATAGCCATAAAAATACAAGTTAAACCAATAGTTACTCCTAAATTTTTGTTTAACTTCTTGATGATTTAGTTCATTTTGCGTTGGTTGCTTTTGAGTTTCATCTCTAACAAAACTTACGTTCAAGTGAGTTTAAGATGTTTGTATCTTTGTGTTTGTGGTGAATCTGCATTTGAATGTTAAATTATGTAATAAACAATTATTATTATTCACTTTTATTCTCATTTTACATAAGGAATAAGTGTAAGAAGGATTCATTTCTCTTTTGGTATTGCTAAAACGGTCAAAAATGCATCCAAAGATCTACATGGCACTATTTGAGTTCATGATTTGATAATTTCTTTGAAGCATGTTTCATTTTTCTTTTCTAGCTATTCTTCCTTAATTTATTCTTTTAATATTAGAGTGATAATTTTTATATTATTTTCTTCATAATAGATGGGGAAAGTGAACATATTTATACATCAAAAGAGGGTATTTCTTTTGGCTTGATAATATTTGGAACCATGAAATAAAGGAAGCAATAATATTTAAAACATATAGCAAAAATAAGAATCAAAAGTAAAGGAAGCAGAAGAAATACTAAATAAGCATTTTCATTGACTAATAGATACTTTTAGTATACCATGCTAACAACATGGCATGCATAATAAAACAACTTTAAAACTCAATCGTTTACTCTACTCAGTCTTTTGATTAACAGATTTTGGTGCCTTAGAGGCGGCTTCGATGTCACTGCTTATAACGATAACAGGAGTATCGGTTTCTTCGTCCCGCTCAACAAGCAATTCTTCAAGCATATCATAACAACAAGTGAGAGGCCGTACGAATCAAGAAGAAGTCTTTTCACATAGTCCGCTCCAATTTCCCTTATCAACCTAAGCAACAGTAGATTTGTCTCAATCTTCAAATTTTTCAACTTGTTTCTTACATTCCGGTAGAGGATGTTGTGGTTAATGGGTGAACCATGAAGAGGTTCATAAACAATTTTTTTTATTGGGATTCTTTCCATTATTGTTTTCACAAAGTTTTGAATTAGAGTATATAATTTGGATGATGAGATTAATAAGTAGTTGTATTTATAATATGGTTTGAATAATTAGGGCTAGGGTTAGGGTTATTGATTGTATCCGATTTCCTTCTCTCTTATTTTAATTTGAATCACAATCTTCAATGAGCACTTTACACTCATCAAAGAAGACTTTAGATTCTTCAATGCATCCATTTCATTTACCCAAAATTCTAATCAAGAACTCTTCATCCAACCAGTGAGAATATCTGGTTTGAATATGGTCTTTTTAGTAAAAAAATTCCAGTAATTTCTTTTACTAATTTTCTATTACAGGTTTTTTTCCTAGTAAATATCTTTCTTAATTTTCTTTTCTCCATTCCAAAAGAATCCGATAGGTTACCATATATTTATGTATTAATTATTTAGGTTACCAAAAATATATTGATAACTAAAATTTCCTTTTTTGAATCCCCATGTATTAATTATTCTCATTCAAACTATTTAGCTTCTGTGACGACCCGACCCGTCGTCTCATGTGTTACTGCCTCATTTTTCCCATTTATTGCTTCTTCATATTTCATTATTGGCATTTGGTAAGTTAGAGTCGAATTGGTCTGGTTTTGGTAGGAAATGAGACATTTAGTCTCTTTAAGGAAGGCTTATATTGGAAAAGTCAACCGGATGTTGACTATTGAGTTAGAGGGCTCGAATGTGAATTTTGGTGATTCGTTTAGCTTCGGGGGATAATTTTTGACTTAGGAGTGCGATCGAAATTGATTTTGAAGGTCCGGTGTAGAATTAGGCTTGAATTGGCGAAGTTAGTATTTTGGTGAATTCCGGTTGGTATATGAGATTTTGATCCGGGGGTCGGAATAGAATTCCGAGAGTTGCAGTGGTTCCGTTAGGTGATTTTGGATGTGTGTGAAAAAATTCAGGTCATTCGGAGGTATTTTGGTCGGGTTTTTTATCAAATGCGTATTTTCGAAGTTTTGAAGAAACTTAGGCTTGAATCCGATATGATTTAATGGTTTTAGCATTGTTTGATGTGTTTTGAAGATTGGAACAAGTTTGAATAATGTTTTAGGACGTGTTGGTACTTTTGGTTGAGGTCTCGGGGGCCTCGGGGTAATTTTGGGTGGTCAATCGGACCATTTTTGGACTTAAAGTGTTGCAGGTTTTTCAGTTGTGGTGTTGCAGAGGATTTGTGCATCGCGTTCGCGGGGGAAGAGTCGCAAATGCGTAGAGCAAAATTGAGAGGCCTGAAAATTGGTCTTCGCGTTCGTGTCTCCTTGGTCGCGTTCGCGTAGTACTGAAAGGCGAAGCTCCGCGTTCGCGTTTGGTGTCACGCGTTCGCATTGAAGGAAGTGAGGGCCTGAGTGTTTGTTCTTCGCGATCGCGGTTGTAGCTACGCGTTCGCGTAGTTGGAAGTTCTGAAGGGTCGCGTTCGCGGGCTGGGAGCCGCGTTCGCGTAGGGTTGAATTGTGGTCAATATTTTTTGGTCATCGCGAACGCGTGGGTCTTGACCGCGTTCGCGTAGAGTAAAGCATCTGGGCAGAAAGGGTTTTATTTGAATATTTTATCCGCGAGTCTATTCATTTTTCCTCCATTGTTGACCACCTTGAGAGATTTTTGGGAGTAATTAAAGAGGATTTCGACGGGGATTGATTGAAAGTGAGTCTCGTGACCTAGAAACATCATTTTATTGAAGAATCAACATTTAATTCTTGAAAATTTGGTTGGAAGAACTAGGGCTTGGTTTTTGAAATAAAAATTTGGGATTTGAGGGGGCATTTGAATTCCGATTTTGGTAAATTTGATATGTATGGACTCGTGGAGAGACGAAGAATCTGGTGATGTGAATTTTGTAATTTTTTGAGAAGTGGGCCCGGGCTCGGGTTTTGCCAACTTCGTAATTTTCGATGGTTTTCGAGTCTTTTCGATTGGGTTATGTTCCTTTAGCCTATTGTAACGTATTCCTTGTGGTTTTAATCAGATTCGACGCGCTAGGAGGTCTATTCGAGGGAAAAAGGCATAGCGAGCTAGATTTTAGGCCGGCTTGAGGTGAGTAATAGATGTAAATGATGACCTGAGTATTTGAAACCCCGGAATGTCGCATCGTAATGCTATATTTAGGCGAGACACGCACCTATGATGAGTGCGGGGTCATTTTTGATTGGGGATTGTGACTTGGTCCATCCCGAGTAGTATTCTTACTGTGTTTTCGACTAGGACTTATTTGATATTCATCCTACTTGGATTTCATTGATATATTTGGGTTTTGTGCCGATAATTTGGATCCTTCAGGGACTTCTATCATTGTTTCTCACATTATATGACATATTAATGGATTGTAGTCCTAAGATACTATTTTTTGAAATACTCTGTCATTTTCTAAGATTTGAAAACAAAAATACTATTTTAATGATATCCTGAGCTAGAACTGTTATTTGACATTGCCCGTGTGGCTTGTGTGAACAATCTGGACTGGACATGGATCGGACTGCGTGCCACAGCGGTATTATATGGTTATTGGTGCCATAAGATGGCTGATTATTTGCGCTTGGGCTGTAAGAGCCCCTCCGGAGTCTGTACACACCCGCAGTGAACGTCGTCGACGTTAAACGGATCGGGTTGCACGCCGCAGCGGGTACTGGGATGTACCGTTCTATGTGTTGCATTGCATTCGTGCATCATTATTTATCTGTATACCTGTCATGGTTCTTCCAGTACTGTTATTTCATTGACCTGTTATTTCACTGTTAATTGTCTGAGCTGCCAGATATAGTTTACTTTGCATTATTATCGTGATTTCTTATCTTCAACCATTAGATATGTTTATTACTCACTGGGTCGGAGTACTCACATTACTCCCTGCACCTTGCGTGAAGATCCAGGTGCATCACAGGCTGATTGAGGGCTATATAGCAGGACAACAGTACCGGAGAGCATCGAGGTAGCTGCATGGCGTTTGCAGCCTTGATCTCTCTTTCCTATCTCTACTCTTTATTTCCGCACTTTTGTAGACAAACTTGTATTAGGAGATACTCTGTATTAGAGGCTCATGATCGTGACACCGGATCCTAGTTGGGTATTTTATTGCAGTATTTTGTTAAACTCTCAGTTATTTCATTGTTATTTCCAGAATCTTGTTAAAGCAGTTTAGTATCTATTGTCTAAGTTTGAAATTAATGATTTGTTTAGGTTGGAAATATTGTTGAAAGATCGGGCTTGCCTAACAATGTGTTGGGCGCCATCAAGACCGGAAATTGGGTCGTGACAGCTTCTCAATAAAGCATTTATTATTCTCAATTGTTTTAGTCATTTGTAGGTAGAATTTGGTAGAATTGATTTAGATCTTCATCTTGAAGAATTGATTTTTAAAAAAAATTAAAAATGGTCTTTCAAATTGATTTCATACAGAAGAAATGAAAATTGTTATAGCAAACAAGACCAATATGGTGAAATAAAATTTGAAAACATCAATAGTTCAACAGAAAATCAAAAACACAACAAGCATAACTAAATTAACATGAAAATAAAAGATAATAAAGGGATAAAAAAACACAAAACACATCCTAAAAACTAATCAATTTCAACCGGATTATGATCAGAAATTCCTTCTCCCTTCTCTTCAACATTAAAGTCAACATATAGTGGTGCAACATCAACCAACGTAAATTTGACGGCGAAACTCGCTTGACATAATTGTCCAAAACAAAAAGTTTCCAGCCTACTTTGAACCTTTTTCGATCACCAACGCTCATAGATACAAACCATTCTTTGCCACGATAACGAAGAAGCGCGGTTTCAACTATTGGAGGAAGATGCTTGTAGATTTTTCTTGGAATATACTGAAAAGGGAAGAGGAAAAAAAAAACAATACTATTAAATTTTTGGAAAATATAAAACTAAAACACGAAAAATATGTATACAATACTGATGCATAACCAGATCATCATAGTTGATGTATGAATCAGTCATAACCACTTCAAATGTTGATGATTCTCTTCTTCATCAGGGTTCGTTTGGTAGAGGGAGAGGCGTCCATAGATAGGGTTTGTAGGTGAGGTTTTTTTAGGTCTTTAGTGTTTGAGTATATGAGAGTATGTGACCATATATATGAGGCCAGCCCAGTCCAAAAAAAATATTTCAAACACTCTCCTGATCAAAAAGAGTGTATTAAATGCTAATTTTTCCTCTTTTTCTTCATACAATTTTGACAGCGTTGTATCATATCGTTTGGGTGCTAATTAAATAGTATTTTAATTCTAATTGCGTCGCTCATCCTAAATTTGAATCCTAAGTAGCAAATTATCTAATGAAATGGAATATAGCCTAATGAATCCTCCAATTTAATTAGCCTAAAGAATCCTGTCAGTAAAAATAACATATTTTTTGCAGCACTATTTGTTTTGATTTAATTTGAATTGTGGAAATTAACTCGTAGTTCCATAATTTTTATACTATTAAATTATTAATTTACTTTAGTTTATAGTTCTATTATATTATTATTGTTTGCAATGATTAGTTAGTTACATAAATTATCCTATTAATATTTTGAAATGATACAAAAAAGAAAAGAAAAAGAAGATACAATTATAATAAAAAGCAAACGGACAAGAGTTGGATGAAGATAGGACTTCAACGGAAAATAAAAATATTCCATAACTGGATGAAATCAAAAATAAAAGCTAACAAATGGAAAAACAATACAAACAAAACCTAAAAACTAATTAATTTCAACCGGGTATTTAGGAATCCCATGTGCTTTCACTTGCACTTTAAAGACAACAAATAATTGTGCAATTTTAACCAACTCAAATTTAACAAAACAACCCCGCTTGATATCATTCTTAGTCATAAAATTTTTCTAGCCGTTTTTGAGCCATCTTCATTCTACCACCACGATTGCCACTACCACTGCCACCACCCCTGCCACCCCTTCTAACACCAGTTCTTGCGCCATTACTAGTTCCAAATACACCAAGCGGTTGTGAACTTGTAAAGTAGTATTCAATTCTTCCTCTATATCGGTTCAAACGCGACCTGCCGCGTGAATTAGTGTATTGGGGATCTCGTAGAGTTATACCTTCAGTTTCATCCGAGCCATCCTAGTCGGGGTTCGGAACGATCATTTTGTTGTCCAAGTTTTGAAGATCATGCACTGTCTTATTCAAATTATGCTTAACATATTGAACCTTCGCGCAAGTGTCCAATGCTATATCACAAGCCATGTCAAAATACTTCAACACGCTCATGTATGTCTTGTACTCGGGAGTCATGTTTGGGTAGCCAACTTGATGGAACCAATTCAAGTGTGGCCTCATAACATTGCTTCTCCACCTTGTCAGTATATACCTTTCATAAATTTTATCAGTCTTCTTGTGCGGCAAGATCTTGAGTATATGGCGACAAAGTATCCCTCTAGACTTGAACCATTTGCAGCTGCAACTAAAATAATCGCTCATAGGTATATATTTAACAGTGTACTCAGCTGGATTTCCATCATTTTTTTTTAAACTTGAATAATCACTAACGATGAATTTCTCAATACCAGGGGAAACTTGATGATCGTCGGGGCTGCTGACTTCACAATGATACAATTTCTTAGATGTGTCTTGAAAAATTCATACACTATAAACTGAATTGGCTTACCCTCCTACTTGGACATTGACTCAAACACAATTTGAAAGCCCATTGACTTGCATTCTGCTTCCAACTTATTCTCATGCTTAGCTTTTATAACTAACTCATATTGGTAAAAAAAAATATCCTAAGAGTGCTTTAACGGGTAATATATCCACCAAAGAACGCATGCATCTCATCACTTTTTTGCGTAGATAGCTTATCGGCCCGAAAATACACATCAAGGTACACAGGAACCCATTTTTCCTTCTCGGAGTAAAGCTTGTTGAACCGGTTCCTTGTATGCAAATTATACCTTGCAATATATTCTGTCCATTTTTTTCTCAAAAACTTCAACAGTAATGCTATCAAGGACCATGATAAATTCTCCACGTGCAATTTCAGAAGGATGAGCACCACTTAAGTAAAGAGGCAACTTTGAAAATATATGCCAAATACAATACATTGATCAGTTATGAAGTCACCTATGTATTGTATTTGGCATCACTTCAGCAATGGTTACCTTAATGCTCTAACATTGATCAGTTATGATCGCATCTGGATGAACATTTCTCATGGCCTCGAGCCAAGTTCTAAAAACTAATTTATAACTATTGATATATTCATGATACATGAGAACACATCCTAGTAAAATGGACTGTCTATGGTGATTGCCAACAAATGTAGAACATGGAATATTATATCGATTCACAAGGTACGTCGTATCAAAGCATATCGCATCATGGAGTTGCTCATATGCTGCCTTACAGTGTGAATGCACCCAGACCATATTTTGTAGCCTACCAAATATTATCAACGTCTATTGAATAGAAAAACTTTGCTATGAATTTCTCGGCCAACTCATCCCAAGTAGTAATGGAATGGTTGGACAACCTCTCAAGCCAATCCAAAACCTCCCCCCTTAGAGAGAATGAGAAAAACCTTAATCTCAATACGTTCTCAAAAACGTTCATTTGCTTGCTCCCCCAGCATGTATCAACAAAACCCTTGAGATGCTTATAGGCATTTTGGTGTGGAGCTCCGGTGAAGAAACCCCTATGTTCTAAGAGTGTAAGGATAATATTGGTTATTTGGAAGTTGCCCGCCCTAATCCAGGGTGAGACTATTGCACTTATGTATCCTTCGTTGGGCAACATCCGGTGTGCTGCCCTTGCTGGAGGTGCAAGAGGGTTTGAAATATTATGACGAGGCAGTCTACCTCTCCTTTGTGCTTCTGGCTTGGATTGAATCTCATCCACGTTATTATCATCTACCTCCTCCCCCAATGGCAAATTTTAGGGAGCGTCATTATTAAGAGTCATTTTGTACCTATGAGCAATTTTACAAACAAATTAGATAATCGAACGGAAACAAAAACAAGACACACAAATAGTTAGATAGATAGCTATAACCGTCTAACCCCGGTAACAACGCCAAAAATAGAATGATTCCAAGCATGTACCATATCGAGTGACAAGGATGGTCGATGCAATTTTACCCAACAAAGATCGGGATCGATTTCCAAAGGGAGTTAATTGATTTGGAGTTAGGTATCTAACTAATCTAGATGTGCGTGTTTTTACAATTTGCACATTCAAACATGGTCATGATAGATTATACTTCTAATGCTATACTATAATATCCTAGAATAGGCTAAGTACACTATTTTTGTTGGTTGTTTTCAAGGATTATAAGGGAATAGGGCAGTGACTTCCGCCTAGGTGGATATTTAATGGGTATCGAGAATTCAAGGCAAGTTTTTTATGATTGGGCTCGTGATATAGTCATCACACATTAGTGCTCACTCTATACCTCTAGGTAGTTTGAGTAACTTTACCCGATTTGTCTTTCTCAGGTCCAAATGGGTGTTACATGCATAACAAATGATATTTGCTCAAGTCGGGTATTACTATCACTAGGTTTAAACCTTTAATTGGGGCTATCAATCTCTTGAATTCACCCCAATTTCTTGGAAGACTAATTTTTCTAGACTTAGTCCCTTTTTTTCAAGAAGAGTCTAAGTCATCAAGGCATGAATCGGTGTTTGCAACCACAATTAATGTATACACTAAGGATCTCCTGGTATCCTAAATATATATATATATATATATATATATATATATATATT
>MU698072.1:59051-101773 GCA_026770625.1 Nicotiana glauca
ATTTAATTCTTTTTCTTTTTCAAAGGTTTTCAAACTTAATTTCTCTCTTTCTTTCTAATCACCCAAAATCTCTATTTCTTATTGATACAATGCAAATGAAATTTGAAATATTGCTATGGAGTCAAGTTCTGGGTAAGTTTTGAATCTTATTTTTTTTTTATATTTTTTTTTGTGTAAACTTGTATATGATACATCAATATCTAAAATAATACTCGATACAATATTAATACAATTTTAATATGAGTATATTAAATTTTTAGTGTAGAGTTGTGATTGAAACTTGAATAAGATGAAGATCCTAATTGTATCACAAATTTTAAAAATTAACGTATCGCGATTGTATTATAATTGTATATGTATCATGATTGTTGCATGGATTGTATTACAAATGTATACTAATTGTATATTTGTTGTATATTGTTACGTGCAGTTGTGAGTTCATGATAAATTTCACAGTTTGTATCACAAGTACGATAATTGTATATTAATTTATTTGTATTGTATTATATATTATTTTTGGTATTAATGTACCAGATGCAAGTTAGATACAATTGTAATACAAGTATGATACAATTATGTGTTGGCCATCGATGTATCTAATACAATTATGATACATTTATCATACAATTTCTGAATATTATTTAATAATATAAATCTATCGGCAATGGTGGGAAGAGAGAAAATGGAGATTCTTGGTGTAAATTAAGAGATTTTAATGTAAGAAAAAGGAGAGAGAAGAGAGAGAGGAAAAAAGGAAAGGATGTAATTGAATCCCTTAATTGAAGACACTAATAATGGGGTGATAGCCTTTTAAGGAGTAATATATACAATTTGTAAGAAAAACCTAAATATTTATTAAAAACTACAAAACATAAAAAATATAGATAAATAAGTTTTTAATATAGTATAACTAGGTAAAAACCCTTACATATAACGAACAAGAGGAGTTTGATCAAATAATGGGATATCTCACTTTCTCTATCAATTTAAATGCAAAAAAGGACTTTGTTCGTATTTCCTAATTGGTGTAGTGTGCTAGAGGCAGATGCAATCTTATAGCATCGGGTTTATTTGAACTTAGTATTTTCAATGTGTATATAAATTTATACTTAGGGATTCACTAAAATGTAATGGGTAGTATGAACTCGTAATTTTATAAATATAATAGTTCAAATGCTAAAAATTAAAGGTTGAACTCATAGAGTTTAAATTCTGAATTTACCTCTAACGACCGTAAAAAAAAAAAAGTTAAAGTATGGTTGATTGTTATAAACGTCATAATTTTTACAGAAGAAATTAACCAATCTGTACAAAACACTTAATTCTTTACGAATAATAAAAGCTTATCCACTTAAATTAATAAATTCAGACAATATTTAAGCGACCACCAACAGACATAGCTTTGTTAGTATAACAACCTGTTCCTAACGTGGTTACCTTAATCAACCTAACACTTAACCTTTCTTTCTTTTTTTTTCCTTTTAATCTTTCTAAGTTTTATACATTAACCGTCTAAAATATTGTATAAACAGATAATTTATTAGATAACTACAGGTAAATTGCTTTAATACTATTAATTGATAATCTGAAAAAAGTAATAAGTAATATAGTACATAAGGTTAAATGCCATTAATAATATAAAAAGATTTATACTGTCAAATTGTCAATACATTTACCTTAAAAGAAAGCTTTGCATCGTTTAATTTGATTTGACTATATGGAAAAAGGTGAGTTGATTATAACAATATTACTCCCCAAGTGTATCGAGGGTCAGGGATTAATTATGGCGTTTGAAAATGAAAAGACATAAAGTCAAAAAGGTTTCAAGGAAGCCATTGATTAAATATACACTTGCTCGGTTGCTTCATGTTATTTTGATTGCATTTGTGATAATTTTAATATTACGGATAAACCTTTCTACAACCAGTATAGTTTGTTTTAGTATATATTTTTTGATTGTTATAGTAAAATATTATTTTAAACGACATATATTATAGTATAACGTAAAATTAATTTCGAAAAAAAACTTAATATATATATATATATATATATATATATCTCGCCGTACTACAAATTTTCATTAATTTACCTTTTTATGTTTTAATTTGACACGCTTATTGCGAAAATGGGTTAATTTTCCACTTTACTTGTCCATTGGACTAGAAAAGGGAATAGAGAAAGTGGAAGTTAATGCTGGTATTTAATATTTTCTGAGAAATATGTAGAGCCACATTTGACTTATTTGATAGTATTGTATAATTTTCAGCACCACTTTTTTGTTGAATTAAACAATTCTACTGAGGAAAAATCAAGAATATTTTCAAACATAGAGAATATATATTTTTCGGCTTCAAATGGTGCAACTGGTGGTAGGACTGAAATATAACAAATGAGATGGTTTCTGACTTCTAGAATGAACCTAACATAATAATAATAATAATAATAATAATAATAATAATAATAATAATAATAATAATGATAATAATAATAATAAGATGGTTTCTGTTGGAGGATTACCGATCTCACCAACTGTTAGATTGAAATAGTCCTTAAATTATAATTTGTGTGTAGAAGATTGGATCTGTCAAATCAGGTTATGTTCATTCCTCTAAATTCATTTATTTCTCTTCACTTCACCTAGTATCATAATGTAAGGGCTCTAGAAACTATTTTAGAATGATGTCTCGCTCGGTGTTTGTACCCGCATTAGGACCCGTGACGGAGCCATGTTATGCTATTTGCTTGATAATTATACTATTTAGCTATGTCAAAATTTTATTTATATACACACACTATATGTTGGCCCCCCTTATTTTTTTCGTATATATATATATTTATTTATTTTTGAATATTTTGACAACCCTTAGTAGGCGTTTGGACATAAGAATCGTAACAACAACAACAACTACCCAATAAAAGCTTATATAGTAGGGTCTGTGGAGGGTAATGTGTAGTAGACCTTATCCCTGCCCCGATAGGGGCAGAGAGACTGTTTCCAATAGACCCTCGGCTCAAGAAGACGAAAATTAAGGAAGAAAAAGCAAGAGGAGAGAATTCGTTAGTAACTCCAGTAGAAATCATAATAGTAACAGAAACATAAAAACCGAAAGATGAATGACATGCAATAACAGTGACCATAATCTAAGGTCTGAGGCTAAGACAAACAACAAGAATAGTGTGAGTCCCACATAAACTGTAAGTCATCTAAGACCAATCCTAATCCAACCCCGCCTCACTCCTGGAATGAAGTAAGGAAAACTTTACTACACCTATCCTACAACCCTAATGCTTGACCTCCAGGCCTTCCTATCAAGGGCCATGTCCTCGGAAATGAGCAATCGTGCCATGTCCTGCCTGATCACCTCTCCCCAATTCTTCTTAGGTCTCCCTCTACCTCTCCTCGTACCCACCACGGCCAACCGCTCACACCTCCTCACCGGTGCATCGGGACTTCTCCTCTGTACGTGCCAGAACCATCTGAGCCTCGCCTACCGCATCTTGTCATCCACAGTGGCGACGTCCACCTTCTTCCGAATATCTTCATTCCTAATCTTTTCTACCCTAGTGTGCCCGCACATCCACCTCAGCATCCACATCTTTGCTACTTTTATCCTCTGGATATGGGAGTTTCTTAACCGGCCAGCACTCTGCCCCATACAACATGGCCGGTCTAACTACAGCTCTATAAAACTTTCCTTTGAGTATCAGTGACACTTTCTTGTCACACAAGACTCCAGATGCAAGCCTCCATTTCATCCAGCCCGCCCCTATGCGGTGAGTGACGTCCTCGTCGATATCTCTGTCTTCTTGAATCATCGACCCAAGGTACTTGAAGTAACATAAGAATCGTAAAATACCAAAAAATGATAAAAAGAATTTTCATGTGAAAATGGTATTTGAAAAATTTAGAATTGTGTTTGGACATAAATTTTAGTTTTGGTTGTTTTTGACGTTTTGTGAGTAATTTGAGCAAAAATTTAAAAAAAAAAAAAAACAGCTTTTTGGAGTTTTCGAACTTTTCAAAAATTTTCAAAATGCATCTTTAAATGAAAATTAAAATTTTTATTAACAAACATTTATTTCAAAAATGGTGATTTTTTCTTTTTTGCAAAAGAGGAAAAAAAAATTATGTCCAAACAAGCTCTTAGTATATTTTCTAGTTCCGCCACTGATTAGGAAACCAATTAAATTCACATTAGCCTCGAGGAGTTTCACATTGAAAGTAAAGTATTTTCTTACGACGATGATTCTATATTCACGACTCGAAATATTTATAACTCCACCAAAAACCTTATTAGTAGTTGATGCTTTTCAGTTGTAGTATAAAGGATGAGAAAATTGCGGTGGGTGTCAGGAAGGGAAGCATCTTTTATAATTAAACCATGTGGACTTTTGCCTTTTTATCTGCAATCTCTCACTTTTCAACTATAGACTTAATACAAAGTCTGCAACAAACGAGTACTGAAAAATTACTTTAGTTTGTTCCAGCAACTGTATTGAATTTCTACCAGACAGGTGAGGCGATAACTGATGCGTGAATGCCGGGTTTGAAAATTATATTAACCAAATCCTTTCAGCTAAATCTTAGCAAGTTATCAACATATATAGTAATAATGGATTTGATCCCCTTTTGGGAAATGAGAACAGGTGTGTAGTTCTAAATCTCGAGAACAAAGGTTTCCTTTTTCCTCCTGATGAGAGGTGAATTATCATTATTTGGAATGTATCCACATAATATACATAAGAAAACGTACAAATTTTTTGCATTATCAATATAATTTAATTAGTTAAGAAAATATTATTTTAGACTGTTTTTTTTTAATCGAGGGTCTATCGTAAATAACCTCTCTATCTTTATAAGATAGGGGTAAAATTGTATACACATTAACCTCATCAAACCGACGTGAGATTATACTAGTTTGTTGTTGTAATGGTTAAGGAAATATTATTTTATTTGAAGCTACCATATCATAGTTATTACGTATAGTTATTTTGGGAAGGTGTTGATGATAAGTCCAGCGATTATTGTTAAAGTACATGGAAGTTGTTTAAACCGACAAAAGGGCATGGATATTCATTAAGCTTTTCCTAAAACTTCTTTCTTTGGGACCGTCCACTATGATGAACAATCCTCATTTGTCAAGAACCCACATGCTTGGTGTGCGAATAAAGTTCCACATTGATAGCTGAAAATATCATAAACATATATATAATATATAAGGATCTCTTAATGATTTGAAAAAAATTGTGCGGACTCGACAAAAAAGGAAAACATAACGGCAAAGTGATGGTGCAGGGCTCGGTTTACTTGCCGTTACGAGTTTGAAAATGCTCGCACAAGAAGAAACCAATTGCGAGCTTCGATTGCTAAACTATAATAATGTAGGTGACACACATAAAATCTTGAAAAAGGACCCGTGCGACGTGGAACTTAGTTTGAGGGAGCGACCCATGGATCGTAGTAGTAGGCCACGTGGAACTTAATTTGAGTGGGGAGATTTCGAAAGCTTAAAGTTGAAAGGACTCACTAAGATTGTATTTTTAAGTAAACGACTTTAGAATCAGGATTTGAAAGTTCCAACAGGTTCGTATGATGATTTTGGACTTGGGCATATGCCTGGATCGGGTTTTGGATGACCCGGGAGTGTTTTGGTGCCCATTATGGAAGTTAGCATTTTGAAAGAAATTTCATAAGTTTGGCTTGAAATGCATTCAGTGTTATCGATGTCCGTTTGGGATTCCGAGTCTGGGAGCAACTTCGTATGGCGATTCTGGAGTTGGGAGCGCGATCGAAAGTGAATTCGGAGGTCCGTATGTCATTTTGGAGCCACTTGGCTAAAGATAGAAATTTGGAGGTTTTTGAGAAGTTTGACCAGAAGTGGACTTTTTGATATCGGGGTCGGAATCCGATTCTAAAAGTTGGAGTAGGTCCGTAACGTCGAATATGACTTGTGTGCAAAATTTGAAGCCAATCGGACGTGATTTGATAGGTTTAAGCATCAGAAGTAGAAGTTTAAAATTCTAAAGTTCATAAAGCTTGGATTGGGGGTCAATTCGTGTTTTTAGCGTTGTTTGATATGATTTGAGGCCTCGAGCAAGTCCGTATCATATTTTGGGACTGATTGGTATGATTGGTTGGGGCCTCGGGTGGATTCCAGGCTGGAATTTTGAGATAGTTGGCTGCTGGTATAACCGCTTATGCGGTGGGTTAACCGTAGAAACGGTACCGCAGAAGCGAGAAAGGGAACCGTAGAAGCGGTTGGAGGTGAAGGGAGCTGGGCCGCAGATGCGATCATATTTTCGTTGAAGCGGGACCGCACTTGCGAAAGGAGAAGCGCATAAGCGAATTTTGGTCAGGGGCTCGAGGACCCAGACGCGGTCAAGGTTCCGCAAAAGCGGGACCGCACCTGCGGAAGGAGATGCGCAAAAGCGAAAAAGGGAAACCTGGGAAGGACCGCAGATGCGGTACTTGGGCCGCAGCTGCGGAACCGTAGAAGCGGTAGAGGAGCCGCAGGTGCGGAAATAACTGGAGGCAGAGAAATGTCTTAAATTCGGGTATTTTCCATTCTTCTCCCATTTTCACTTGGCATGGGCGATTTTGGGGAGCTTCAAGAGGGGATTTTCGTCATCAATGTCAAGGTAAGTCATCCCCCAACTATTTTGAGTTAAATACATCAACTATGTATAGATTTGAGCATGAAATTGTAGAAAACTTGGAGTTTGGGAAAAACCCTAGAAAATTAGTATTCTTGGATTTTGACCACGATTTTGAGTATGGAATTTAGAGAAAATTATATATTGGAGTTCGTGAGGCTATGGGTAAACTTTATCTTCGAAAATTTTTGAATTCCGGGCACGTGGGCCCGATGGCGTTTTCGTCAACCTTTCGATCGGGGTTAGAAATTGTTATAAATTGGATTATAATGAGTACCTTAGTATATATTAATGGATTTGTATTATTATTGGCTAGCGTTGGAGCCTTGTGAATCGATTGGAGTCTTCGAAATAGTGTGGAATGCCGGTTATAGATCTTCGGAACGAGGTGAGTCTCCTTTCTAATCTTGTAAGAGGGAATTTTCCCCATAGCTGAGTTAATTGGTTATATGCTCCTATTTGTGTGGGCTACGTACGCACGAGGTGACGAGAGTCCGTGCGTAGCTACTATTATGCTATTGTCCGGGTAGTCTAGGACCCAAGAGCATGTTATACTTGGATTATTTGTGAACTTATTGACAGCTTGAATTGCTTAAATCACATTAAACTAGTAAATAAATTTATAAAAGGATTAAACTTCATTTTTATTAAATGGTTAAAAGCGGATGTACTTTCTTTGGCTAATTGCTTCGTGTGGACTCGTCATTGACTGTTTGTGTGTGTTTAAATTTTGGAGCGGGCCGAACGCCTCGGAAGATTAAATAGATGCATCTATGGTTCGCGTCGTTCGACCCTCGGCAGTGCACAATTTATATTTCTTTTTGAGTGGGTCATCAACCTCGCCATGATTTGGGCATGCTTGTATTGCTTCCTTGAATTTATTAAAGTTGTTGTTGTCTCTTCGTGGCTTGAGAATATTTGGATAATAAAGAAAAATGAATTTTGGAAATTTCCTATAAAAGAAATATTTGTTTACGTGTTTCCTTCTATTGGAATAAAATCATGTTTATAGAAATTCACGATTTAATGTATTATAGACATCATTATTAGACCACTAGTAAGTGTCGAAGTCGACCATCTCGTTTCCTCTTCTTCGAGATTAGACGGTATACACATTGGATACACATTGTTTTCGTACTCATACTACACTTATGTGCATTTTTGTTGCACAAGCATATGCATCCCTAGTGGCTTACTGGGCGTAGCAGCACGGATGATACGGAGACTTAGGTGAGCTGCACTTCTCGAGGTGATTCACAGCCAGCAGAGTCTATTTCAGTTTTCTGTATTTATTTCTGTCCAATATTGTATTCCGGACGGTTGTTGTATTACATTATTTCTTATAAATTGCTCATGCACTTGTGACACCGGATTTTGGGAGGATTTTTTTTGGATTATTAAATGTTAAGTTTTGTTAAAGATTTCACGATTGTTTCTGAAATTTTTATTATTTGTTATTTAATGTATAAAGAAAAGTGATTTTAGACAATACGAAAATTAAAACTAAATTAAGTATTTTAGTTGGCTTTCCTGACAGCGGTGTTTGGCGCCACCACGCCCCCTAGTGGATTTTGGGTCGTGACAACATGGTATCAGAGCACTAGGTTCCTAGGGTCTCATGAGTCATGAGCAAGTTTAGTAGAATCTCGCGGATCGGTACGGAGACGTCTGTACTTATCCTCTGGAGGTTGCAGGGCTGTTATGAGTACTTCCCTTCTTGATTCCTCATCGTGCGATTTGATTCCTGTGAGGCTTATGCCCTTGTTCCCTTCCTACTCAATCTTACGCGACGCAAAGCGCTTGTTATAAATCGAGAATTGAAGAATCGTAATGGTACTATATATGTGGTGCATGACGTTTCTCCCGATATAGTTGAATGGACTATTATCGTTGCCTCGTGGAAGGATGTTTTATTGTTTCGGCTCAGTAGCAGTACTTCTGAGAGCTCTGAGGATAGGCACAAGTTGTCGTAATACTTATGAACGATTATTCCGCAGTATTGATATAATAGTAGGAAGTTTGCCTACGTGTCGGGGTAGTGTATGACTTGAAGGGAGGTTTACTCAGTGCATGATCTAGATATTCGGTATTTTATTCCGTCAAGGAAAAGGCAATCGGGCTGAAAATGTTTAGGTTTGGGTTAATGGGGTAACAAGACTTGGTGTCTTTGAGCATGGTGAAATTTCCATTTGTGATGTAGTGTCGCCGTCCTCAATTGTATGTGTTAAGCTCGCCGGTGTGATGGTATTTGGCAATTCGCCTTTGGAGCAGGTTAATGCAGGTACGTATTGAAGAAGCGACTATTAGATATCGCGGGGGTGCGGCGATGCAGGATTGAATCGGTGCTCCTAATGTGGACGGCTCGAGAAAGATGATCTTCAGAAATGTTTAAAGTTAGTAGCGATTGTTAGTTCAAGTGCTACGAAGATAGATTTTATTTAAGGCATCAACTGAGCAGCAAAGGATGAGGAAAGACATGTGGGAAGTGTCAGGCAATGGCTAAAATTTCTAAAAGGCCAAGTATAAGAAGCAAAGGTCGAGTAGTCGATTAAAGGGATGAGTTCCGCCAAAGTGGGAGAGTGGCGGAGTTGCATATGGGCTATTATGCGGCAGGAGATTTGATGTAACGGAAAGGAGCTGCTTGAAATAAAGAAGGATGCAACGCAACTCTAAACTGGAAGGGTGTTGCTGCATATTTAATTGATGTCCACGAGGGGTAAATGTACTAGTGCAGTTGGAGAGTGAGCTCGGACCTAGGGTGGGCTATTGGAGTCATAGTGGTTGTACCCCGTGCAACAGCGTTGGAAGATGTTGGGAAGTAATTTCTACAAGTGTTTTATTCCCTGTGAGCAGGTTAACAGTTACTTGGTTGGCGAAGCTTCCGCAAGGAATTCTATTAGTGGTGCAGCAAAGAGATCGGTCGTGCGAATGTGGTTGATGATTCAGAGTTCAAAAAGGGGGTTTTACAGAAAGATTCCGAGAATTTTGGCGGTTGATTGCGCAAGGTTATGTCAGTAAGAGATAAAGAATTATGGTGAATTTCAGAGTCGTGTAATGATGGCTTCAAGCTAAGTGGGAGAGTCCCACTGCCAATGATTGAGTTGCACGGTTAACTACTTGCGAGGTTTCCGGTTATTAGCATGTTGATGGGTTATTTCAGCCACGGGAAAAGAGCATAAGTGGTAATTTGAGCAAAGGGATTGTTAAAGGTGGGATATGGTTGGCTTTGTTGGCCCATGTTCAAAATTTGAAAGGATTCAGGATTTTTGCTTTGTATAGATGCAGGTTCCAAGGGTAGTGATTCTGCCAGGTGCTTCGTCGAGAGAGTATTCATGTGCTAGAAGATTTCCGGAGTTGATTATATTCGAGGCCAAGTCAGAGCGGGTGGCTCTCAACAACGGTCCTAATGGGCTCAAAAGGGTAAAGTGTGGTGCCTAATGATTTCGAGCCTATAGGTACGGTTAAGAGTCAAGTTTTTGTAGCAGCTTATGAGAAGAGGCCCAGAATGTTTTATGATGTGGTGGCTTGCAGTGTAACACTTGAGAGGAAAATGAGAAAGGACTTCGAATTCGTAGAAGGATTAGCAGAATGGGCATATCAGTTGAGGGTGCGAATAAGCGCACTAGGAAGGTATGAAATGGTTCATGTGATTTGAGACAACATGGTCTCATGGTTCAAGGTCACTCGGGATAAGTGCGGATAGAGTGTGGAAAGTGTTGAATGGGGATGTTATTGTTCCTAGGGCAGTCAAGGATAAATTGGAAGAAGACAGATTTGTTAGCCATAGTTGAATTGGTATATTGGTAGTAGTAATCAGTTCCTTCAGTGTGATCAAGTTATGCAAGCGATTTGTGGCGGTACGTATGAGGCTTGTCAGCCGCCGTAATTGATGTTATTGAGAGGCATTCTTCCGTTGTGGCTCGTTATGTGAAGGCGGATACCGGAAGGACTCTGGTGTCTTAGACCACTACTTAGAGATTTGCATATTCTACGGTTATGGGAATACACCTGTGTGCAGCTATGGTTCTCCTAAAGTGAGTCTAGAAGAAGGTTTTTATATGATGAAGTGTTAAACTATTAGTGGTTACGGAGTTATGATGAGAATCGTGTTCAATTACATGTTGGCATGATGGGTGCAACGAGTATTATGGAATTTGGAGTGAGGGTCAAGGTTGCAGTTTGGTGGTGACAAGGATGTCACGAGCTCAGGTGAGCAAGAAAGGGGTTTGGAAGTTTAAAGTAAGTTGGTATTGTTTTCAGCGTCACCTGAGATCGGTGTTTTGTGAAAGAGGCTTTGCATCCCGGTTAAGGATTCTTGATTGCTTTTCAACGTTAGTGTGGTCTGTGGTTTGGGTGTACAGACCTGTTATTTGTTATGGTAGGTTGTAGGAGCGTGTCCCACAGGAAGATTGTATAAGTGTGGCATGTAATCACTTGACTGATTAAAGATTCAAATAAAGTGTGGAGATTGTGATGATATTGTTAATTTGAGAATATATGCCTGGAGGGCACCCAACTTATTAGGTTGTGGGATGTGGAGGATTACTTCGGTTATGATGGTTGTTTTTGTGTGTAATGTAAAGAGGGGGGGGTCATTATGGACCTTTGCCAGTCTATTAGCCTAGTCAGTGTGATTGGAATCAGCTTGGGGTCTGTGAATGGATTTAAATGTGAATATGGGCACTATATCAAGCCCGACGTGTTCATTTCAGTAATGCGCTCCTTATGGGGGTGTAGTCAGGGTATAATTTCATTATCATATATATCGAGTAGAGATACATTATGTCGTATGAGTTGTGAGACGAATTGAGAAATTTCTTATGTGTTGAGGATCCGCGTAGAAATGATGTTATATGAGCAAATTAGCTCTTGAGATTCAGATTTATATATCGCACCTCAGTGTGCTTTAGTTTCGTAGCTTATAGTGCTATATGTCTCCTCAGGTATGGTATTATGCACTTAGTGTGCTTGAAACCGAAATTCGGTATTTTATTATAATAAGCAAATTTAGCTCGGTGTGGATCTCCTTATGTGAGATCTATATGTAGATCGGGTGGCACGTCGCCATGGGTATGTTATTTGGATCGGGTGGCACGCGCGTCATGGTTATGTTGTGTGGATCGGGTGGCACGCCGCCATGGTAATTATTGCTCGGATCGGGTTGCGTGCCACAACAGTGTAATGTTCAGTACAGTTCCCCATATCTGTTTATTGTGTTCTGTTTCCTATTTTCTGAAAGAAGCTCATATTAGCCGTGCGTCCGCGCCGCATGTATGATTCGCGAGCGGGGTAATTGAAATTACTTTTCAGAGTTCATTTTCCTTTTTGTATCGCATTCTAGTTGGTAGCCTATTGGCACATTGTGGCATCATATGAGACTTTTGGTCATGCCGGGGTGGCTTATTGCCTGAGCAGTTCGTACTGGGTGAGAAGAGATTGTTGGACTTAGGATCAGTGCAATCTGATTAGGTGAAATATATTAAGGAGCAAAGATCACTATTTGGTTCAAAATGAGGTAATGTTTCTTGTCAGAAGTATAGACTCAATGATTGGTTGACTCGGCAGTTGATTATGAATTTCTGCATATCTCTTCCGTTGTGGCGGCATTGTAAGAGTTAGAGTAAGACCTATGTATGTCATGGGGTGCAATGGGAGCATCAGATTCGTGGAATTCTGACTAAGTTGATTAGAAAATGTTATTGTGGTCCGGTGAGTAAAGTGATGCTAGGTGTGAATTCAGCAAAGTTATGCAGCCATGTTTGGGTATAGCTTGTAGTGATTGATATGGTGATTTTATGTTGGAAACAGGTCGGGCATAGAATTCCGGATGTTGGAATTGGGCCCTAAGGCTTATTTTCTTGAATAAAAGGGAATATCTTCAGAATTGATCGAGCTGATGTGCTCAACTGAGTTGTGGTAGCACGGGAATTTGCACGAGATGTTAAACAGTGATTTCAGACTACTTCAGTGTAGTCCTCAGCACGTTCGAGGACGAACGTATGTTTAAGTGGGAGAGAATGTAACGACCCGATCGGTTGAGCTCTAGCATGTCGTTCAGTACTCAGAGGCCATGAGCAGCTTCATTTCAGGTATTATGACTTGTACGCGCGATCGAAATCTAATTTCGGGAAGTTCAAAATTGATTTGGAAAGAGAATCCTCATTTCGGAAGCTTAAAGTTGAAAGGATTCACTAAGATTGGATTTTTAAGCAAACGACCTCAGAATCGGGATTTGAAGGTTCCAACAGGTTCGTATGATGATCTTGGACTTGGGTGTATGCCCGAATCGGATTTTGGATGACCCCGGAGTATTTTGGTGCCCACTGTGGAAGTTAGCATTTTGAAAGAAATTTTATAAGTTTGGCTTGAAGTGTATTTCAGTGTTATCGATGTCTGTTTGGGATTCCGAGTCTGGGAGCAGCTCCGTATGGCGATTCTGGAGTTGGGAGCGCGATCGAAAGTGAATTCGGAGGTCCGTAGGTCATTTTGGAGCCATTTGGCTAAAGATAGAAATTTGGAGGTTTTTTAGAAGTTTGACCGGAAGTGGACTTTTTGATATCGGGGTCGGAATCCGATTCCAAAAGTTGGTGTAGGTCCGTAATGTCGAATATGACTTGTGTACAAAATTTGAGGTCAATCGGACGTGATTTGATAGGTTTAAGCATTGGAAGTAGAAGTTTAAAATTCTAAAGTTCATAAAGCTTGGATTATGGGTCGATTCATGGTTTTAGCGTTGTTTGATATGATTTGAGGCCTCGAGCAAGTCCGTATCGTATTTTGGGACTAGTTGGTATGATTGGTTGGGGTTCCGGGGGGCTCGGGTGGATTTCGGGTGGCTAACGGATCGAAACTTGGAATTTTGAGATAGCTTGTTGCTGGTATAACCACTTATGCGGTGGGTTAACCGCAGAAGCGAGAAAGGGAACCGCATAATCGGTTGGAGCTGAAGGGAGCTGGGACCGCAGATGCGGTCATATTTCCGCAGAAGCGGGACCGCACCTGCGAAAGGAGAAACGCAGAAGAGAATTTTGGCCAGGGGCTCGAGGACCGCAGATGCGGTCAAGGTTCCGCAAAAGCGGGACCGCACCTACGGAAGGAGATGCGCATAAGAGAAAAAGGGAGACCTGGGAAGGACCGCACCTGCGGAACCGCAGAAGCGGTAGAGGAGCCGCAGGTGCGAAAACAGCTGGAGGCAGAGAAATGTTTTAAATTCGGGAATTTTCCATTCTTCTCCCATTTTCACTTGGCACGGGCGATTTTGGGGAGTTTCAAGAGGGAATTTTCGTCATCAACATCAAGGTAAGTCATCCCCCAACTATTTTGAGTTAAATACATCAACTATGTATGGATTTGAGCATGAAATTATAGAAAACTTGGGGTTTGGGGGAAAACCTAGAAAATTAGTATTCTTGAATTTTGACCACGATTTTTAGTATGAAATTTAGAAAAAATTATATATTGGAGTTCGTGAGGCTATGGGTAAACTTTATCTTCGAAAAAATTTAAATTTCGGGCACGTGGGCCCGAGTGCGTTTTCGTCAACCTTTCGATCGAGGTTATGAATTGTTATAAATTGGATTATAATGAGTACATAGTATATATTAATGGATTTGTATTATTATTGGCTAGCGTTGGAGCCTTGTGCATCGATTGGAGTCTTCGGAAGAGTGTGGAATGCCGGTTATAGATCTTCGGAGCGAGGTGAGTCTCCTTTCTAACCTTGTAAGAGGGAATTTTCCCCATAGGTGAGTTAATTGGTTATATGCTCCTATTTATAGGGGCTACGTACGCACGATGTGACGAAAGTCCATGCGTAGCTACTATTATGCTATTGTCCGGGTAGTCTAGGACCCAATAGCATGTTATACTTGGATTATTTATGAACTTATTGACAAGCTTGAATTGCTTAAATCACATTGAACTAGTAAATAAATTTCTAAAATGATTAAACTTTATTTTTCTTAAATGGTTAAAAGCGGATGTACTTTCTTTGACTAATTGCTCCGTGTGTACTCGTGATTGACTGTTTGTGTGTGTTTAAATTTTGGAGCGGACCGAACGTCTTGACAGATTAAATAGATGCATCTATGGTTCGCGTCGTTCGACCCTCGGCAGTGCACAGTTTACATTTCTCTTGGAGTGAGCCGTCGACCTCGGAATGATTTGGGCATGCTTGTATTGCTTCCTTGAATTTATTAAAGTTGTTGTTGCCTCTTCATGGCTTGAGAATATTTGGATAATAAAGAAAAATGAATTTTGAAAATTTCCTATAAAAGAAATAATTGTTTACTTGTTTCCTTCTATTGGAATAAAATCATGTTTATAGAAATCCACAATTTAATGTATTATAGACATCATTATTAGACCACTAGTAAGTGTTGAAATCGACCATCTCGTCTCTAATTTTTCGAGATTAGACGGTATACTCATTGGATACACGTTGTTTTCGTACTCATACTACACTTATGTGCATTTTTGTTGCACAGGCATATGCATCCTTAGTGGCCTACTGGGCGTAGCAGCACGGATGATACAGAGACTTAGGTGAGCTGCACTTCTCGAGGCGATTCGCAGCTAGCAGAGTGTCTTTCAGTTTTCTGTATTTATTTATGTCCAATATTGTATTCCGGACGGTTGTTGTATTACATTATTTCTTAGAAATTGCTCATGCACTTGTGACACCGGGTTCTGGTAGGATTTTTTTTTTGGATTAATAAATGTTAAGTTTTGTTAAAGATTTCATGATTGTTTCTGAAATTTTTATTATTCGTTATTTAATGTATAAAGAAAAATGATTTTAGACAATACAAAAATTGAAATTAAATTAAGTGTTTCAGTTGGATTGCCTGACAGCGATGTCTGGCGCTACCACGACCCTTAGTGGATTTTGAGTCGTGACACTGAAAAAATTAAGAACCTACATATAACATATAAATTTATTTTAATGGTATAAGCCCTTTTGAGAAAGATCGTGCGAGTTTCGCCCAAAGCGAACATTATCACTTCACATTAAGAGAATTTTGAGTTGTTTTAGACTTTTAGCCCAACATCATAAACATATACTATTTGGTAAACCTTTCTACCAAATCTGTAACATATGACTTTACACTAGAACGCTGTCTAATATTTAAGTACGAACATGAGATCTTCATGTTGTTATCTCTATGTCTCAACTACTTAGCCATCTCCGTAGAAACTTTCAGTCACTCGTAAGTGATTGTTTTTTTAGCGTGTGACCTCTTACTGTGTTATTATGAGCTCGTTTGGATTAGTTGATTTGAATTTGCTGATAATTATTCGGTACTGAAAAGCACTTTTAAGTGTTGAAACTGATTTAATAAATAAGCAGTTACGTTTTTGGATACAAGTATTGAAATTGATAATAAGTTGCTGCAATATTTTATAAAATTTTCTGTTAAAATAACTTAAATAATGTTAGAACTGTTTGCAATTGTAAGGCGTAATTTCTTCAAAATTTTAGAATCCAGGTCAATTCAAATACAAAATATTCTATTTGTCATTTTATTTTAAATATAACTGTACTTAGATATTATAATTTTTATGATAAATATAATTTATTTTATGATTAGCATATAATCATTTGAAGAGAAACAAACATTGTCTTCATCACTACAACACAACAACAACAACAACAACAACAACAACAACAACAACAACGATGACCCAGTAAAGTCCCACTCAGTGGGGTCTGGGGAGGGTTGTGTGTACGCATACCTTACCCTTACCCCGATAGGGCAGAAGTGTTGTTTCCGATAGACCCTCAGGTCAGGAAGATGGAAATAAAACAAGGAAAAAAAGACAATTCATAAGTATTGTCAACATAACCATAGAAATAATGACAGTATCCTAAAAATCATAAAATAGATAACATGCAATAACAATAACCCGCAACTAAGATCTAGAGCTATGAGAAATAGTAAGGTTAGTGTGAACTCTACATCATCCATAAGCCGTCTAGGGCCAACCTACTCAAACTCGTTTCACCCCCGAAATGGAGAAAGAGAAGCTCGACTACCATTCTATCCTACAACCCTAATGCTCGACCCCCAGATCTTCCTATCAAGGGCCATGTCCTCGAAAATATGCAATCGTATCATGTCCTGCTTGATCACCTCTCCCCAGTACTTCTTAGACGGACCTCTACCTCTTCTCATACCCACTAAAGACAACAGCTCACACCTCCTCACCGAAGCATCCAGGCTTCTCCTGCGTACATGCCCGAACCATCTAAGTCTCCCTTCCCACATCTTATCATCCATAAAGGCCACACCCACTTTCTCCCGAATATCTTCATTCTTAATATTATCTATCCTAGTATGCCCGCACATCCACCTCAACATCCCCATCTCAGCTACCTTTATCTTATAGATATGAGAGTTCTTAACTGGCCAACACTCAACATAGCCGGTCTAACCACCGCCCTATAAAACTTATCTTTGAGTATATGTGGCACTTTCTTGTCACATAAGACTCTAGATGCTAACCTCCATTTCGTCCGCCCTACTCCAATGCGGTGAGTGACGTCCTCGTCGATATCTCTAAATAATCGACCCAAGGTACTTAAAACTACCTCTCTTGGGTCGATCCAAGCCTCACATCCATGTCTACTTCCCTCGACTCGGTGCTGAATTTGCACTTCAGGTACTCTGTCTTAGTCTTGCTCAATCAGAAACCCTTAGACTCGAGAGCCTGTCTCCAAACCTCCAACCTCTCGTTAACACCGTCCCGCGTCTCATCAATCACGACTATGTCATCAAAGAATTACATATACCATGGAACTTCCCCTTGAATATGGTGTGTTAGTGCATCCATTACTAAGGTAAATAAGATCGGGCTAAGCACAGATCCTTGGTGTAACCCCATAACAACCGAAAAATACTCCGAGTCGCCTCCCACAATCCTTACCCTAGTCATAGCTCCATCATACACGTCTTTGATCTCTCTAACACAAGCTACCGACACACTTTTTATCTCCAAATATATCCATAGCACCTCCCTAGGGACCTTGTCATATGCTTTCTCCAAGTCAATAAACACCATGTGAAGATATTTCTTCCGATCCCTGTATTGTTCCACCAACCTCCTAACAAGGTGGATAGCTTCCGTGGTCGAGCGACCCGGCATGAATACAAAAAGTTTGATATGTCCTTATTTATTACATATGGTTAAAAGATTAATACATAGTCACATAGATATATAAGCATGCAAAGGAATAGAAAATTTGCTTATCTTAAATAGTCAATGAGAATTGTAGACGAAGAGGTGGGGGGGGGGGTGAGAGGGGAGTGGGGGGTTTAGATTGAATACTTAAGGCCGTGAGTATCGATGTTAGAGTTTTGTTCTAAAAAGAAATATTTTAAGGATAAAATAATAAAATTCTTAGTCAAACTTAAAGTGCTTATAAGCTAAAAATTCATAAGTTGGGGGTGACCAGCTTATGACTTTTGGCTTATTTTTAACTTATAAGCACTTGACTTATAAGCACATTTAACTTTACCAAACGCGTAGATAAGCCGAATAGTGCTTATAAGCTAGTTTGACCAGCTTATAAGCTTAGTCAAACACCCTCTATGTCTTGTTTATATGATACTACAATCTACTAGAAAAAGTTAAACGATTTTTTATTCGATTTATATTTTTAATATCATCTGAATATTAGGCGTAAAGAACTTTAACTTAAAGTGTTTGTAATGCATTTTTCACCTTTAGGGATCGTTTGGTAGGGTATATAAGAATAATGTTGAATATGGTGTATTACTAATACTTGTATTAGTTATGCTGGTATTAGTTATGCTGATATTAGTTATGCTTGCATTAGTTATGCCTGTATTAGTTATGCTAACATATTTCTTATCCATTGTTTGGTTTGATGTATTAAAACATTGCACAATTTTTAAAAGAATTATTTGTTAACAAAAATGCCCTCAAAACTAGTCCACATTCTAACTTTTTAAAAGAAACATATGTTGAGAAATATTTTTATATGAAAAGGTTTAAAAAATATATTTTATTTGTCTACCTATATTGTAAAATACAATTAAATATTTATTTATAAAAAAAGAAAATATGCTAAGAATTTATTTATTTACTAGGGATATAATTTTATTTCTAACTATTTGAATTATTTTGAACTTGTATTAATATACTTACTAGCATATTTTAATCAAGCATAAATTTTGAAGGACAATTTTGTCTTTAGCTAAGTTAATGCATGCATTAAAACTCATTGCATTGCGAATACCATTGTTTTCTATGCATTAGTTATGCATATGATAATACAAAATAGGATGTATAACTAATGCTTGCATAAGTAATGCATGAGTTCAAAATATCTACCAAATAATGTATTATTAATATACAAAGCTAATGCATCCTACCAAACAATATATTATTAATACACAAAGCTAATGCATACATTAGCTTATCTTATGCACCCTATCAAACAACCCCGTAGGGGTAGTTTGGTAGGGTGTATAAGAATAGTGCGGAATAAAGTGTATTAATAATGCATGAATTAGTAATGCATGTGTTAGTAATGCAAGCATTAGTTATGCAACTATTGTTTGGTGTGGTATATTAGGATTATAATGTATTGCATAATTTTTAAGAAAAATAGTTGCTTACAAAAATGCCCTCCATATTTTCTAGCTTTAAGGGACTTTAAGGATAATTTTATCTTTAACCATACTAATGCATGCATTAAAACCTTGGTATTACTAATGACATGGTTTTTTATGCATTACTTATGCATAGGATAATGTCATGTATGATTTATAACTAATACACAAATTGAAAAAATGTACCAAACAAAATATTAATAATGCATAGAGCTAATGCTTGCATTATTTTTTTCTAATACCTCCTACCAAACGACCCCATAGTGTTTGTGATCTAAATATATCTAGATATTTCATATATACTGAAAATTAGAAGTATATGATTTGATTCTTATCGAATTCCGTTGTTTTTTTCCGGGCGGAAGATAAGAATCATAATTGTAAGAGGAGTATGATTCTTTAGTATCGTCAATCGTGCGCTACTTAACAAAAGTCATACTAATTTTGACAAATGTTTTGTCCTAATAAAATACTAATAAAATCGTGAAACTAAATCTAAAAGGTCCCCAGTTGATCAAAGTTCTGTTTGGTAGGAGAAGACCGAATGAGGGAAATAGTAATAAAAATTAAACAGAACAAAATTAAGATCTCAAAATGGTCCCTAAAATAAACAAATGTTAGTTTCTCTCACTCGAGCCGTTTGGCGGTCCACTACTGAAAAGTTACACGTGTCACATACCTATAAGATGAAAATCACACTTTCTTCTCGTTGTAATTAAGCATCGTATCGTGTTTATGCACCGATACTCCAGAGCCACGTGGTCACATGGTTTATATCCAGTAACTCTTTTTTGAGAAAACAAGGAAAGGGTAATTTTGTCATTGCACCTAATCCTCACCGTCACACGAAAAAAGACGTTGACGCTCTCTCCGATCCATAAAACTGCTCCCATATCTGATTTTTTTGCAGTTCCCAATTGTGTGTGACTGCGTGTTTCAGTGTGTGTGTGTGTGTGTTCTCTCTGTAATTGTTGTTTAATGGAGGATTTAACAATGGAGGTAAGATTTCGTTAATTACTATTCTATCTGAAAGTTTTGTGGTTTTGCTTTTGTTGCTATACTTTTTTTCTGTTTTACTTAATCAATAATTATTGACTTTATTCGACGCGTAAAGCTTCATCTTTAGTATTCTGTTAGCTTCAAGTTCACACTCTGTTTCTTATATCACTTGAAGAAAAATGACTTTTAGTTTTTCAAGTTTTTTTAAAAAAAAAAAAAAAATTAATTTGCAGGCTTTGCTGAATATTAAACAACCTCCATTTTCTTCTTTTAATATTTTTTACCGTTGAAATCTTATTAAGAACAAGATTATAGTTTATCAATCTGACTAAACCGATCTTCTTACCGTTAGAATCTTACAGTTTTTATATGTTTTTATTGTGATAATTTAATACGTATCTCGGATTGTTCAACGTTATATTTTATTTATTTATTTAAATCTCAGCAGAACAATTGAAGCTGAAGTAGAGAGCATTGTGACCGTTAAATCGCAACATTAACAATCTCTCAGGTTGCTACTTTTCAGTTGATACGGCAGAGGAGGTGAACAGCGAACCTTTTCTTTTCAATGTCATCTCCTTTTTATATCGACAACTGTATACAAAATTTTGTTATTTAGATACTTTTATTTTAATGAAAAAAAGATAGTATTTGTTTTTTATTTAGGTTTTGGGGTCCACCATTGCTGAGAGTTCGAAGCTTCAGAGCTACTGTGGAAATTACTTAGAATAGTACTGAGACTTGGTCTTGAAGCATACTTGGGTCCCAATATTGGTCCCTGTTAAGCAAAGTAATGTGGATTGAGTCGTGGCGCTTTTCATGGAATTTTAGGTCTTGAAAATACTTGGTATTAAGGTTTTTAAGCAAAGTGCTTAATCACAACTAACCCATGAATCAACCTACCTAATCGTGTGGTATTAATTATTTTAAATTCTTTTTGCAATTAATTCCCTGGGTTCAATAGCTACTGTGTTATTTTAGCAATCACAACCACCATGTCTCAAACATTCTAACTGTCTTTCGTTTTTCTGATGGCAGCAGGGTTTATGAGACAGTGAGACTTTTTGGCGTCTTTTTACATTTCGCCCTGAGACCTCGAATCATGGGTCTGTTGTTGGCTATGTGATAGGGGTCGCTACAAAGAGAAGAGGGGGGAAATTTTGGGATGGGAGCTATTGGTGGGGAAGAGTTGAAGAAGTGGGAGAAAATGCAAGGGGGTGCATTGGGTGGTGAAGAGAAGATCCTGGTATTGGTAAGGTTGAGGCCTCTAAGTGAAAAGGAAATTGTGAGGAGTGAAGTTTCAGATTGGGAGTGTATCAATGAGACCACCATTTTGTACAGGAACAGTCTCCAGGAACGGTCTGGATTGCCTACTGCTTATACCTTTGGTAAGAAGTTCCCCATTTCAGCCTTTGCATTTTGAACTTATCTTTTTAGATTTGGAAATAATTAGTGAGAGGTATGTTGAGGTTTAGATCTGGATATTTTAGCTTGCAAACTGGTCTGAGATCACATCTTTGGTTGGCCACATTTACTGGGATAAATTTCAGTTTTAGCTTGAATGCCATTTAAAAATTATTTACTGATACTACACGTATCTTCTTGCTCTTCTCTTCTGAGATTAGATAGGGTATATAGGGGTGATTGCTCAACAAGGGAAGTGTATGAGGGAGGAACGAAGGACATTGCTCTTTCTGTTGTCAGTGGAATCAACTGTGAGCGTTCCATTCATATGCCTTCCGCATTTTGTTGTAGTTTCCATTCATATGCCTTCCGCCTTCCGCATTTTGTTGTAGTTTCCTATCATTTGAAAGAGAGCTCATTAACACGACTATTTAAACATATTATGCAGCAACTATCTTTGCGTATGGGCAAACAAGCAGTGGAAAGACATACACAATGAATGGAATTACAGAGTATACAGTGACAGACATATATGATTATATGCAAAGGGTAAATTAATGTTTACTTTGATGTCATCTATTTGCTCCCTATAGCATCACTTTATGTTCTAACTTGTGGATGAGAAACTTTATCTGATCCTCTTTTGGTTTTCCTTTATTTGTTGCAAACATGATTTTTCCTTCTCTTGTCCAGCACGAGGAAAGAGCATTTGTTTTGAAGTTTTCTGCAATGGAGATCTACAATGAAGTTGTTCGAGACCTCCTCAGCTCAGATAGTACTCCACTAAGGCTGCTTGATGATCCTGAGGTGAGTTTCTGTTTCTTAGTTTTAACTTTTAACAGGGAGCTGATGAAGTTTTCTAATGATCTTGAGTTCTGCAGAAAGGGACCATTATTGAGAAATTGACAGAAGAAACTTTAAGGGACTGGGACCATCTGAAAGAGCTCTTGTCCATCTGTGAAGGTAGTGTAAATCTCCAAATCTATGCTTTAGACTTTATCATAGTAACAATTAGCACAATGGATGTATTAACCAGAAGTAAGAAGTTTTGTGGCCTTTCTGCAGCTCAAAGACAAATTGGGGAGACTTATCTTAATGAAAATAGCTCCAGGTCTCATCAAATTCTTAGACTGGTATTCCCTTCTTGTCTTTTTTGATCAAGTTGGCATTACCATGTTTTCGTCTCTCTGCCTAGAATAGTAAATTATTATTCATTATCCTGGAATAAGGACATCTGTCTCCTCCTTCTACTTTTTCTTGGTTCTTTCTTCAGACAATTGAAAGTTCAGCTCGTGAGTTTATAGGGAAGGACAACAAAACAACTCTTTCTGCTAGTGTGGTATGCATCAAATAGTTTACTTTACGATTTTATCTACATTCTTGACATGGACACATGACTTGCTGATGGCGAACTTATTATTTTTGAATGCAGAATTTTGTTGATCTGGCAGGAAGTGAACGTGCATCTCAGGCGCTGTCAGTTGGGCAGAGATTGAAAGAAGGCTGTCATATTAATCGTAGTTTGTTGACTTTGGGAACTGTTATCCGAAAGCTAAGGTTGATTGCTTGGTTTTTCTAATCTGGATTTGCTGCACTAAATTACACGTGTGTATGATCAATAATATGTAACTCACTTTTGCTGTCCACATTGAAAGTTAGGGATTTTTTTGTCTCTCAGATTAGTGAAGCTTTTTATGCTATTGAGAATACTGTTTGCTACATGAAATGTGTATGTGCAACAGTATAGGATGAACCTTACTTTTTCAAAAACAGTTCATGAAATGACCTCAACTGCATTATCAGTGATTGGTTCATTTTTTCCCATCACTTTTTCACTGTTTATACATGCAAGATTTGTGCATTTAATTCATCCCTGAGTTCTCTACTACATTTGCTTGTGCATGTAATGGCTTTCCTTAATTGCAGCAAGGGAAGACATGGGCATGTAAATTACAGAGATTCTAAGCTAACTCGTATCCTTCAACCTGCTTTGGGAGGCAATGCAAGGACTGCCATAATCTGCACCTTGAGCCCTGCACGGAGCCATGTAGAACAATCTAGAAATACTCTTCTATTTGCCTGTTGTGCCAAAGAAGTGTCCACTAATGCACAAGTCAATGTGGTCATGTCTGACAAGGCATTGGTGAAGCATTTGCAGAAAGAGTTGGCTAGATTAGAGAGTGAATTAAAAACTCCTACAACTACTTGTGATCATGCGTCATTGCTGAGAAAGAAAGACCAGCAGATTGAAAAGGTGAATGTTCTTTCCTACTGTTGCTCTTGTGCTTATGGTTGTTCTGAAAATTTCAGCTAGCAGATTTTGAATTGGTTACCTCTAGCCGTTGAATTGAATCTGGCAAACCAATAGTTAGTCTACTTCCTATTCATACCAAGACTTTCATCTAACTGCTGATTTCGTTTATTCTTCACTCATTAATTTTGCATGTGATCGGAATCAAAGCAGCCTTGCTTTCATGTTACAGCAAAAGTCCCCACTCATGCCAAGGCTTTCATCTAGCTGCTGATTTCACTTATTCTTCATTCAGTTATCTTCCATGTAATCGGAATCAAATCATCCTTGTTTGTTGTTACAGCAAAAGTTCCTGAGTGTTTATTGAAGTGTTTAATTGCGAAATTCCTTCAATCTGAAAAAGTGTTATTGAAGTGGAGTTTAATTAGATGTGACCACTCTTTGTAGAATGTTCACATATTTTATCTGGTTAAAATCTGCAGTTAGAGAAAGAAGTGAGGGAACTAACTAAGCAACGTGATCTTGCTCAATCGCGAGTTGAGGATCTGCTGAGGACGATTAGAAGTGATAAAACATCCAGCCAGAAGGTTTGTATAAGTAACATGATTGAACTATCCATTAGAGATGTTCCTTTATCTGTTGCTTATTTTTTGCAAAATTTCAGGATGTGTCGAGTCTAACTTCTAAACCGCTCGAAGGCAACACATACGAAGATGAAAGCTCTGTGTCTTGCTCATCAGCCATAGAGGAGTCCTACATCAGGGACAATGAAAGTGATGCTACATCCTGTGCTGTGCCTGCTGCTGATCAACATCAGAGGGGCAAAGAATCTGCAAACGTGACAGGAGAAGATTCTGAAGACCTTTGCAAGGAAGTTCGATGTATTGAGATGGATGAATCTAGTGAAAATAGGAATGTTGAATCCATCAGCTTGTCAAACACAGCGTATGGAGAAAGAATGTCAATGCCTCCTGCTTCCAGTATCAGACGTTCTGACATCCGGCAGTCATCGCCAATGTTACATGAACAAGCAAATAGCACCAGCGATCGTTCTCTTCATGCAGCCTGGGAGCAGAAGATGCAAGAGATCCAAAATACAATCAATTCTCTTGTCAGACCTTTCCCTGATGATTCATCTTCACCTGCCCTTTCGACAAGTATATCCGGTTCAAGAAGCCAGAAATTAACAAGAAGCAGGAGCTGTAGAGCTAATTTTATGGTGGGCTCACTTCCACCCGATTTTGAGACAGTTGAAGATAGTGAGACCACCCCGCCTAATGTGCTAGAGAAGGATTTTCCTGGAAGACCTGAAAATTTCCAGCGGAAGCACTGGAAACTTCCTCTATTGATTTATGGAGCAAATAAACCTAAATTATCCAGAAACGATTCACAGTCTTCAATTGGTAGTGCTTTTGTAGATGGGAGTAATGCTCCTGGAGATGAGGATATCCCAAGTGTTGACAATTTTGTGGCAGGTTTGAAGGAGATGGCTAAGCTTGAATATGATAATCAGCTTCATTATCAGGTCTGAACAATCTTGGTTCCAGCCATATGTTTTTTCAGAGTTGCTTGCTCTTTTCTTGTGTTTATTATATGTATGGAATTACTGGTAAATATTGCAGTTTGGTTTCAGTGCATCATTTTATTTTGGTCAATTTGATGACAGATATTGCTTGCATGATCAGTTCCTGCTCCTTGAATCTGTGCTTGCGTTCTTTTATTATGGGGAAATAACAATTCAGATTGAATTATGTATGCATATAGAGAAAAAAAACTTAGATTTTTGTGTAATTCTAGTTTAAGCAGGTTTGGAATTTTTTGTTTAGTAGGCATTAAGTTTATAACTTTTGACGTACTTGAATTATGTATGCATGTTTTTTCTCCAGGGATGTACTTCCCTACATGACTTGGAAAAACTGTTACTTATCCCAAACTTCATCCTCATTACATGTATTAATTAATATCTATGTTAGGGTCAAGAGGCTGGAAAGTCAAAAAGGAGTGTCAAAAGTGTAGGAGTGGACCCGATGCTGGACTCATCAGAGGCTCCTTCAGATTGGCCTCTTGAATTTGGAAGGCTACAGAAAATGATCATTGAACTATGGCAAACTTGCCATATTTCATTGATCCATAGGACATACTTCTTTCTTCTGTTTAAAGGTGACCCAATGGATTCTATTTACATGGAGGTAGAAGTAAGAAGGCTTTCCTTCCTCAAGGAAATACTTTCGAGCGGAAGTTCTGCTGTACAAGGAGGTCAGACAATCACTCTTGCATCCAGGTATAATCTGTACCCCTAACTCCTCTCAATTTTTGGCGTGTGTGTGCATGCATGACTGTACAATGGACACAATAAGCTTCTGTATTACTGTAACATTTGTAACTTACATGTTTGGAGAAAAGATGATGCCACTGAACATGTCAATCTTGTACTACCATCTCTGCGTCATCTTCTAATATGATTCAATTATTGTTCTTGATTTTAACAGCCTTAAAGCTCTTAGACGCGAAAGAGATATGCTCAGTAGGCTCATATATAAAAGAATTCCGGGAGCTGAAAGAAATGAAATATACCAGAAATGGGGCATAAATTTGAACTCCAAGAGGAGGAGACACCAACTTGTTCATCATCTGTGGAGTGACTTGGATTTGAATCGTGTGATAGACAGTGCTGCTGTTGTTGCAAAATTAATTGGGTTCTCTGATCAGGGGCCGGCCCTTAAGGAGATGTTTGGGCTTAGCATTACACCTCCGCGGAAGAGCAGGAGATCTTTTGGCTGGAAGAATAGTATGGCTTCCCTTATCTGAGCTTGTGAAAGTTCAGCTAGAAAAAGATATAGGTGAAAATAGCATAGTCTCATTATGAATTAGCAGGATTCAATATACTGCTTTCAGTTCCTTTTAGTTTGCCTAGGATTCTGTAATACTACTCTGGGATTCACTTGTTATTTTTTGTTTCATATTTGATTATAGATTATGTTTTTTATTTAGTCAAGCAGGGACGCATTCGCTAGATTTTGTTATGTAGATTTTAACAATCTAACTCTGAATTAGAAGTGTTGAGTAAAAAAAATTGCAAATCATGTGGTTTTAGAACTAATTAAACATAACTGTCGGTACAAAACATATACTGGTGATGGACTGATAGTAACCTACTTTAACCGGTTAAACTACATTGATAGTGGTAAAACATTTTACAAAGCAATTTTTAAATATAAAATGATGATGCTTAAAATCACCATTCCCAGTTGAGCTATTGGGTACTCAAGTTGTATTTTGTAAGTGAAATTTGGAGTTTTATACTTTAATATCACACAAGAGAGGGGTGATTTGTGTGGTGATCAATTTATTCGCTTAAGTTGTTTATGGAAGGATTTGGTTCTTCTATGTGTTCCTTAACCTACTATTGAAGAAATAATAAATGTGGAAAGTAAAGAACACAGGTATTTTACGTGAAAAATACATGGTTCAAAAGGTGACACAAAAGAGCGGGCGAGGGGGGGGGGGATGATTTGTGTGGTGACCAATTTTTTCGCTTAAGTTGTTTATGGAAGGACTTGGTTCTTCTACGTGTTCCTTAACCTACTATTGAAGAAATAATAAATGCGGAAAGTGAAGAACACAAGTATTTTACGTGGAAAACACCTGGCTCAAAAGGTGAAAAACCCACGACCTACTTTCCAGTAGGATTTTCCCAAACTCTCCACTAAAATTACTAAGCCAAAAATTGCATTTACAAAAACTCTTTTGTAAACCTAGGACTAACTCTAATCCCGTTATAGCACACAACTTCAACTGTTGCGACAACTTCAAGTTAGCTCGAACTTGAAAACTCTGAGTACCAAATACAATTGCTTCTAGATAAAGCTGAAAGGTACAATATGAAAACACCTACTACAATTGAACTAGAATAAAAGACAGACACTTGGAACTGGTTCTTCTATCTAGTTCAAGTAGCTTCAGGTTTGCATGCTTGAATCACGCACGAATTGCTTGCAAAATTGCCTTGCTATTTTGCTCTTAATTCATGTTTAACTTCTGCTCATGTGCATTGCTTGTAAAGAGAACAATACTGATATTTATAGAGTTAGTAAATAGAGATTGACTAGAAGTCTGATGCTACTCTTCCTTGGTGGAAGAGTTTTAGTTGATTCAACCTCTAACTCCTCCTCTTTCTTAAGCCGTGTTCTTTTTTAGTAACGAGTCTTTCTCCTTATCTAATATGCAACCTTTTCGATCAGGATCAGGAGATATTACTTCTTTCAAGTTAAGTTTATCTCCTTCACGTGCATCTCACGTGCATGAGTCTATCCATATATGTGCTTCACTAGGATGGACCTGGTCCATGTCTGAGTTCCTTTGTCAGTCTTCAAAACTCACATTTACTTGGGCCTAAAAAATTTCCATTTTTGATGATGACAAACTCTGTGCTATTCATTCACTTAGGCCATGTCATAACTCAGCTCAATATTTTTCACTTATCATCAAGGACCAGGTTCATTAGGTTATAAACATCACTATTCAGAATATAAAGCACAATATATTTCCCCCTTTTGGCATCATCGAAAAGTTGCATAAACAAAGTGTGATTTCCAGATTTTAAAAATTACTCATGACCACTGGGGCAATTGCAAATGTATTCATGGATTATCAGTAATCAACTACACATATTCAGACTGTCAAGGAAAAATAAACAGTCAACAAGAGCAAAACAACAAACTCCATTGATAGAGAATATGACAAAAAGAAACAAAAACAGTTAAAATATGAGCAAAACAAAAAAAATCCCTAATCTGGGTCACTGAAAGGTATGGACAAGATTCAGGAAATGAAGGCTAAAACAATTAAGGCTCGGAAGAACTAGAGGGTTGGGTTTTGGCTTGGAGAAGGTACAACATGTCTTGAAGAATTTCATCATTCTTCTCCTTTTCCTTTGTGAGCTCAGTTCTGAGAGCATCTCTCTCAGATTCAACCTCTGCCAAACGAGTCTTCAGCCTGGCTATCTCAGCATCATTTTCCCCACTCTCCTGCAATAGAACTTTGAACTTGCTATTTATAGGTGTCCTTTTAGATGAACCAAGTTCATTGGGAATGACATTGGCCTCATAATCACAAGCAATCAGTGTATTGATTCCAAAATAGTCTTTGCTTGTGGCAATCTACCACTTCTTCAGTGGCACCTTACAACGAGCAAGAACAGTAATGAGAATAAAATCATAAGGAGTGGCATGGGTCCTTGGAGCCATTGATAACCCTATCAAGTAGCTTGATCATAAATCCAGGCCAGTTGATTTGCCGCTCACTTTCAAGACACTCCATCAAAATCAAATCCATGTAGTTAGCAATGTGTCTTCTTTCCTGCCAAGGCAGTAAACACTTGTTGACAAATTTAAACAGGACTTTGTGGCATGGCTTCATTTCACTCTTATACAAAATCTTGGCCTCATTCACTTCTGTGCTATCACAAAACTTCCTAGTAATGGCAAGGACAGTAGGAAGGGAGTCCAGACTTGGCCATTTTTGCCTTGTGTAGTTATCATACCTTCAGAAGGAATGTCAAGAATTTCACCCAGCCTTTTTGCATCAAAAGACACTTGAACCCCTTTCACCTGGTTGGTAACTCTATCATCCTTGACCTCTGCATTGGCCATGAACTCAATAATCTTATTCCTTGTCAGCCTGCCATCCAACTGAAGGACCATGTCCTTCCATCCTTGAACAGCTAGAGCATCAACCAATCGAACCATCCCTGGTTCCTCCAAATCCTTCAAAAGTCTACCCTTCAAGATGGTTCGTTTGCCAAACTTGGCCATCTTATCCTTTTCATTGTCAGATTCACTCTCTTCTTCACTACTCTAATCTTCCTCCTCAGTGATGTTAACTTGCTTGGCTTTCACAACAGACCTTGTTCTTTTAGACAAAGAATGTTCAACAGTCTTAGATACAGATGAAGACTTCTTGGAGGAAGTCTTGATCTTCTTAGGCTTAGGGGTCTGCACCTCCACAGTCACATGTTCACCCTGATGGACCGGGTCCATCTCATCTACATCAACAGCCTTAACAGTCTTTGCAACCTTAGCTTTTCCTTTGTCCATTCTTTTCTTCTTGCTTTCTTCCATAGCTTTTTGCAACTCATCTTCACTCCTCTTCAACTTACTCATTGTGGCCCTTCCTTTTGGTAGTTTTTGCAGTGCTAGGAACTTTTGGTATTGGAGTTCTCCTTTTCTTGGGGTTATAGCTTGCACCCACTTTCTTTAGAAGGTCTACTAGGGTCTCCTCAATAGATGAACCAGGTTCATCTGCTTGTGAACTGAGATTGACAAGCCCTTCAGCAGCCTCTCCTGAGCTACTTCCCCATGTTTTCTTGCTACTTTCTACCACCTTTTCATGCTCAGCCCCACAGATAGCCATTCTAACCATTTCAGAAATGGGTGAAGAATCAACCACTTCTTTCCCTTTTCCCTTCACGTCACTACTCACACCCCCACTCTCCTTTTCTTTTTCACTTTTATTTTTACCTCCTCTCCTTCTTGACTCTGACGTTTCCACATTCAAAACAGACCCAACCAAAACAAAATGATTCTCCAGATTTTTAACTAGAACAGAACGTACCTCAGAACGGGAATTTTGCACAGATGTTGCCTGCTCAGAATCAGAAGACCCAGTTCCTTCCCTCTCACTTGCATACTTGAAAGAATCATCAGAATTTTTAGAATCTTGGGCTTGACTAGCCTTTAATATTGCATTTAGTTTCTTTAAAAGTGCACCTGTAGTCACAGTTTTGCGAGCAAGCATCTTCACTCGCCTTCTCCTAGGTTGGGGGGTTGTGCTGGGTTGAGGAGTAGTAGAGGAATCGGAGGGGGTAGGTTGTGGAGGAGTGTCTGGATTATCTTAGCGGTTGGTAATCTTTGCTAATTCTGGAGGAGAATTTTTGAATTGAGTTTTAGAAGAGAGAAGAGTAGAGAACAAAAAGAATTTGACAGCTTTGAGAATTATGGGAGTGGAAGCGGTGATGATGATGGACTTTAAAGGGAGATGGTTATTAATGTCCAACGACAACTTTTTATAGTCAATTAGAAGTCCAATCACTATGAAATTTTCAGGTTGAAAAGGCAGTTAAGCTTCCCTAGATTCTAGGCATTTTTATACAGTGGGGATTCTAATTGAAACAGAACTGGTTCAAACTCAAAAGGATAGGTTTTTCTGAAGTTTTTGAACGTAGGTAGGATTCTGCTCATGAATTAAATATTAATAATTCTAGATGTGCAGAGTGTATAAAACATACCTCGTCATTCAGATGAACCAGTACTGATGAACCAGGTTCTTCACTAAGAGCCCTCTTGATCATGTCTCAATTTGCCAAAATAGAAAAAAATTATTAGAGGTCAGTGAGTCATATCAACACATGGAACATGAGTATACTATTTACAGTATGAAACTGAGCAAAAATTAATCTAGATATTTACACAAGTTCTAGATTTCCTAACCAAAAAAGATTTTTTTTAATTGTGCATTCTGAACTCGCTTCATTAGGTGATCTTAGCCATCCCTAGTTCTAACCTATTCCTTTCAAATCTTTCTCTACTTAGTGCTTTTACAAAAATGTTAGCAATATGCTTATTAGTAGCATAAAATTCTATAGTGATCAGTCCTTTCTCATAGTTGTCCCTTATAAAATGGTGTCTAACATCTATGTGCTTAGTTATCTTATGATAAATCGGGTTCTTAGTCATACTAATAGCATTAGTGTTATCACAAAAAATAGGGATGGAATCAACTTCAATACCAAAATCCATCAACTGTTGTTTGATCCATAACAATTGAGCACAACAAGAAGCAACATCAACATACTCAGCTTCAGTAGTAGATAAAGCCACTGAATTTCGCTTTTTAGTGGCCCATGACACCAGACATGAACCAAGAAAGTGTGTCATACCTGGGGTGGTCTTCCTGTCCACAAGGAAACCTGCAAAGTCAGCATCAGCATATCCTACTAAATTAATGTTACTACCTTTTGGATACCAAAGGCAAAGGTTAGTAGTGCCTTTCAAGTATCTCAATATTCTCTTGACAACAGTCAAGTGGGATTCCTTTGGATTTGCTTGAAATCAAGCACAAAGCCCTACACTGAAGACAATGTCAGGTCCGCTAGCACTAAGATACAGAAGTGAACCAATCATACCCCTATACAACTTCTTATCAACAGATGAACCAGGTTCATCTATGTCTATTTTTGTGGTTGTTGCAATAGGAGTGTCTATTTCCTTTGATTTGTCCATTTTAAATTTCTTAATCAACTCTTTTGCATATTTCTGTTAATGGATCATGGTTCCATTTGAGTTTTTTAATTTGTAAGACTAAGAAGAATTTAAGCTCACCCATCATACTTATTTCAAATTCATTCCCTGTTAATTTAGCAAATTCCTTACTAAGTTTTTCAGTGGCTACCCCAAAAATTATGTCATCAACATATATTTGTACCACTAGAAGATCCTTATCTTTTTCCCTCAAGAATAGAGTACTATCAATTTTACCTCTCTTGTAGCCATGTTCAAGCAGAAATTTGGATAGTCGTTCATACCATGCTCTAGGAGCCTGCTTGAGTCCATAGAGTGCCTTGTCTGGTTTGTATACATAATCCGTACACTCCTTGCTTTCAAACCCTGGAGGTTGTTTTACAAATACTTCTTCCTTTAAGTAGCCATTTAGGAAGGCACTCTTGACGTCCATTTGGTGAAGAGTAAACTCCATGGGTGCAACAAAGGCTATGAGAAGTCTTGTTGTTTCCAATCTTGCAACTGGAGCAAAGGTCTCATCATAGTCTATGCCCCGCTCTTGGATATAACCTTGAACCACCAACCTTGCCTTGTTCCATGTAATAGCTCCATCTTCATCATGTTTGTTCCTGAAGACCCATTTAGTGCCAATTACTGATCTGTCCTTGGGTCTTGGAACCAGATGCCAAACTTGACTCTTTTCAAACTAATTGAGTTCATCTTGTATTACATTTACCCAGACTACATCCTGTAAAGCCTCAATAACATTTTTAGGTTCAATAAGAGATAGGAAAGCATCAAAAGCATAAAGATTCTTTAACTGAGATCTAGTTTTAATTCCAGAAGTTGGATCAATAATTATGTTCTCAATGGGTTGAGAACTTTGATACTTGTAAGGTTTCACAACCAACTAGTTTCTGTTTGATGTTTCTCCCATGTCTTGTTGCTGAGGAACATGCTCATGGAAATGTTCTATTTGGGAATTAGATTCAGTTCTTCTTTGTTCAGTTCCCCCTGTCAGGTTGCCCTGGATGGAAAAGCTTGTTCCATCACCTGTTCCTTCTTCTGGTGTAGCTTCAGCTTGGGCTGTGACTTCATTTAAGCATTTTACCAGCCCAATAGCTTTATCTTCATGTTCCTGTCTCTCAGAAAGAATGTTAGTTTCATCAAAAACTACATACACACTTTCTTCTACACACATAGTTCTTTTGTTGTACACTTCATAAGCTTTGCTATGTGAAGAATATCCTACGAATACTCCCTCATCACTTCTGGGATCAAACTTACCTAGGGAGTCCTTTCCATTGTTGTGCACAAAGCATTTGCATCCAAATGCCCTAAAATAAGATATATTTGGTTTTCTCCCTTTAAGTAACTCATAGGGAGTCTTCTCTACAAGAGGTCTAGTCATGCACCTATTAATGATGTAATATGCAGTGTTTACAGCTTCTACCCAGAAGCTATGGGGTAGTTTACTAGAAAGTAGCATAGTCCTAGCCATATCTTCAAGTGTCCTATTCTTTCTTGCAACTACTCCATTTTGTTGTGCAATCCTAGGGGCAGAAAAGTTATGATATATGCCATGCTCATCATAAAATTTAGCAAACTTCGCTTTTTCAAATTCAGTTCCATGATCAGACCTAATTGATGCAAGTTGATTACGTAGTTGTTTCTGAGTTTTTCTAACAAAAGAAGTAAACATGTCAACTGTTCCATCCTTAAATATTAAAAACAATGTCCAAGTAAACCTAGAGTAATCATCAACAAGCACCATCACATATTTTTTATCACATCTGCTTAATATTCTCATTGGAGCACAGAGACCATATGAACCAGTTCCATCGAACTAGTCGTGATGCTTACCACTTTCTTGCATTTAGAAGAGGATCTTACCTGCTTTCCGCTTGCACAAGCCTCACAAACATTGTCTTCCTTGAACTTGATGTTCGGCATCCCTATCACCAGGTCCTTGGAGACTAATTTGTTGAGTTTACTTAGACTTGCATGTCCAAGTCTTTTGTGCCAGAGGAGGGGATCATTGTCAAACACACTTAAGCATGTGAGTTCATTTTCTAAATGACTGGACACATCTACAATGTATATATTGTTTACTTTTTTTTCTTGCAAAACAATCTTGTTAATGATAAGATTTATCACAAAAACATTTGGTAGAGGTGAATGCTACCAGGTTACCTCTGTCACACAGTCGTGATACACCGATTAGGCTATATTTCAAGCCATCTATCAGGTAGACATGAAGTGTGTGTCTGTTTTACCTACCTTTCAAACCCCAATGATCTCACGTTCTTACCATTTTCAAAGGAGACATTACCTCTTTTTAGGTTCTCAAGTGAAAGGAACTGGTTCTTGCTCCCAGTCATATGTTTTGAGCATCCACTATCCGTGTACCATATTTGACTGCTCCCCTTCACTTGGACCTGCACAAGGAAATCAGGGGTTAGTCTTAGGAACCCAAACTAGTTTGGGTCCCTTTATATAGGCGAAAGGGTGAATTAAATTCTTTTTAGCCCATCCTGGCAGCCTAAGTTTTGTTCTTTCACTAGCCTTTTCTTTTGCAGTTCACTCACTTTTGTAGTGACCAGTCTTACCACAATGTGTGTAGATTTTTTTCTCAGAAAGTGTGATGTACTTGCTTTTGGGATCCCACTTAGGTGCATGGGTCCCGTAGCTAAGTCTTCTCCTATTGCTACTATGGTGTTCTTGTAGCCATGATAAAGCATCAGAGGACTTATTCCATTTACAGGTTATGTCTAGTTCATGTTTAACCTTGCTTAGATCTTCTTTTAGGACTCTTATCTGCTCGTCCTTTTTGTACAACTCATCCTTCATTTTTCCTAGATTTTCTTCTAAGGTGAGATGTGTGTGATCAACTTTATTTTTACCTGTTCCTAGTTTCAGTTTTAAATTTTCAGATCTAAGCTCTAGCACAGTGGTGTCAAGTTCAAGAATCTGGTTCTTTAACTCAACATTTTTACTATCACTTTCACTAGCCCTGAGTTCCAGATTTTTGCACTTAGCTTTCAAGATTACACATTCCTTAGACAATTGTTCCTTTTCATTATTTATGACCTCAGATTCATCAATGAAATCTAGCATTACCTTAGATAGCCTTTCTTTAGATAAAAATTTAATCTTGTCTAAGAGATGAATCACACTTACCTCTGGTTCCTCATCTGATTTTCTAATGGCCATAAGTGCTTGTTCATCTCCATCTTCATCTTCTGAATCCTCATATGATCTTTCTCCCCAAGAAGCAACCATAGCCTTTGTTGATCCTTTGTTCTTCTTGGGATAAACCTGTCCCTTATTCATGTTTCTTCATTTAGCTCTTTCCTTCTTCCATTCAATTTCCTATTGAGGACAGTTTTTGATCATGTGGTCAGTCTTACCACATTTGTAATAACCCTCGTTGGTCTATTTTCAGGGACCCTTGGTTTGTTGTGAGCTGCACCTCTTGAAGAACCATTTCCTCTCGTTAGATACTTCTTGAAATCCCTCGTGATCATAGCCATTTCATCCTCCTCTAGATCAGCACCTTCAACGATTCTGAGAGCTAGGCTCCTTTTCTTCTTGGGTGCATCCATATTCATGGTTTGCCTTCTAAGTTCATAGGCAGAGATTTTCAATTAGCTCGTCCAACTTGAGAGTGGCAATGTTCTTTGATTCTTGAATAGCAGTGATTTTGCTTTCCCAATTAATTGGCAAAACCCTTGTCAAAATTTTTTCAACCTTGTCTTCTTCAAGGATAATCCTTCCAAGAGACTTAAGTTTATTTGTTAGTGTTGTGAACCTTGTATACAACTCTTGGATGGTTTCTCCTTCCTTCATGGTGAAATTCTCATATTGAGATTACAACAGTGTTCATTTTGATCTCTTCATTTGAGGAGTTTCTTCGTGATCCACTTGCAAAGTGTCCCGAATTTCCTTAGCAATAGTATAGCTCTAAATTCTATTGTATTCGTCTAGACAAAGTCCACACACAAGCCATTTCTTGGCCTTAGCATTCTTTTCCCACTTCTTCAAGTCCTCAACATTGCAGTCAGCTCTAGTCTTTGGCACATCCACACTTTCAACATTCTTCTTCATGGTGGCCAAGGGACCATTAGTAACAATGTCCCATAGTTCATAATACTCTCCGATGATGTGATCTCTCATCCTGTTTTCCACCACGAGTAGTACTGGACATTGAAGAGTGGAGGCCTTGCAGTGGATTGTCCTTCCCAGTTTCCAGGTGGTGCACTCATTTTGATCTGTTCCTAAGGTGTTAGCCTCTTCAAGGATAACCTGCTCTGATATCAATTGATGTTTTGTACTTCAATACCACACAAGAGGGGGTGATTTGTGTGGTGACCAGTTTTTTCTCTTAAGTTGTTTATGGAAGGATCTGGTTCTTTTACGTGTTCCTTAACCCACTATAGAAGAAATAATAAATACGGAAAGTAAAGAACACAAGTATTTTATGTGAAAAACACCTAGCTCAAAAGGTAAAAAAACCCACGACCTACTTTCCAGTAGAATTTTTCCAAACTCTCCACTAAAATCACTTAGCCAAAAACTGCATTTACAAAAACTATTTTGTAAACGTAGGACTAACTCTAATCCCGTTGTAGCATATAGCCTCAACTGTTGCAAAAACTTCAAGTTAACTCTAACTTGAAAACTCTAAGTACCTAATACAATTGCTTCTCGATAAAGCTGAAAGGTACTACAATTGAACTAGAATAAAACGTTGACACTTGGAACTGGTTCTTCTATCTAGTTCAAGTAGCTTCAGGTTTGCACGCTTGAATCACACATGAATTGCTTGTAAAATTACCTTGTTATTTTGCTCTCAATTCACCTTTAACTTTTGCTCATGTGCGTTGCCTGTAAAAGAGAACAATACTGATATTTATAGAGTTAGTAAATATAGATTGATTAGAAGTCTGATGCTACTCTTCCTTGGTGGAAGAGTTCTAGTTGATCTCAACCTCTTAAATCCTCCTCTTTCTTGAGTCGTGTTCTCTTTGAGTAAGAAGTCCTTCTCCTTACCTAATACGCAACATTTTCGATCAGAATCGGGAGATATTACTTTCACGTGCATGAGTCTGTCTATATCTGTGCTTCACTAGGATAGACCTGGTCTATGTCTGAGTTCCTTTGTCATTATTCAAAACTCACCTCTACTTGGGCCAACAAAACTGTTACGTGCTGGTATAAAGAAAAGTAGAAGTCAAGAATCTAGACTCCGGATGATATTTCTCTAGCTAGCTGTAAGGCTCAAACTCTTCCCTTTTCTTTTTCATTTTGGAATTTGCTACTCCCTCCGGTCCAAAATAAGTGATTTTTTGAATTTTTCTTGTGGTCCAAAATAAGTAATTTTTTTTTAGATTTCAAGAATGAATTAATTTTTTTTTCCTACACTGTCCTTTGAGTAAATAGTATTGGAATATGTGTTAGAAGTATTTATGTGAGATAATAAAGGTTAATATGATCAATTCCATTGCTAATTAATGTTAAAAGGTAAATTTCTTAATCTGTGTGAAAACATCCAAAAAATTACTTATTTTGGACTGGAGGGAGTACTATTATTATAGTAGCTAATAAGGGAAAAAAGAAAAATAAAAAGAAAAAGAAAAAGAAAAAGAAAAAGAAAAAGAAAAGGAGACTATCGACCCAAGATTTTTTTAATTTAATTTAATTTTATAATTCTATGGTGTTGCAATTTCCAAGGTACAAGCAAAGCTTTACTCAAGAATCTAGATCTTGTTATTCGGCGTCGTATTATTTTTCAGTTTTAACTTGGCATAAATTTAGATACTCAAATTACGCTAAATTCAAAAACAAACAAACGTTAAATAATGATAAGAACAACTTGGGTAGGTTCGTAGGATTACTAAGGAACCAAAAGTTTCCAATTTCATCTTTAGACTATGTAGCAAGGTAAAAATGTATGAATGGAGTACTGATATAAAGTCTAAATTTGATTTTACTCAAGAAATTGGAAACCAAAAGTTTCCAATTTCATCTTTAGTTTGCATTGAAGTTCTTAAGTCGTGTTCTCTTTGAGTAAGAAGTCATTCTCCTTACCTAATACACAACATTTTCGATCAGGAACGGGAGATATTACTTTCACGTGCATGAGTCTGTCCATATCTGTGCTTCACTAGGATAAACCTGGTTCATGTTTGAGTTCCTTTGTCAGTCTTCAAAACTCACCTCTACTTGGGCCAACAAAACTGTTACGTGCTGGTATAAAGAAAAGTAGAAGTCCAGAATCTGGACTCTAGATGATATTTCTCTAGCTAGCTGTAAGGCTCAAACTATTCCCTTTTCTTTTTCTTTTTGGAATTTGCTACTCCCTCCGGTCCAAAATAAGTGATTTTTTGGTTTTTTTGTGGTCCAAAATAAGTGATTTTTTCAGATTTCAAAAATGAATTAGTTATTTTTTCCTACATTGTCGTTGGAGTAAATAGTGTTGGAATATGTGTTAGAAGTGTTTATGTGAGATAGTACAGGTTAATATGGTCAATTCCATTGCTAATTAATATTAAAAGGTGAATTTCTTAAGTTGTGTGAAAACTTCCAAAAAATTACTTATTTTGGACCGGAGGGAGTAAGGGAAAAAAGAAAAAGAAAAAAAAAAGAAAAAGAAAAAGAAAAAGAGTCTATCGACCCAAGTTTTTTTTTTTAATTTAATTTAATTTTATAATTCTATGGTATTGCAATTTTCAAGGTATAAGCAAAGCTTTACTCAAGAATCTAGATCTTGTTATTCGGCGTCATATTATTTTTCAGTTTTAACTTGGCATAAATTTAGATACTCAAATTATGCTAAACTCAAAAACCAAAAAAACGTTAAATAATGATAAGAACAACTTGGGTAGGATCGTAGGATTACTAAGGAACCAAAATTTTCCAGTTTCATCTTTAAACTATGAAGCAAGGTAAAAATGTATGAATGGAGTACCGATATAAGTCTAAATTTGATTTTACTCAAGAAATTGGAAACCAAAATTTTCCAATTTCATCTTTAGTTTGCATTGAAGTTCTTAAGTCGTGTTCTCTTTGAGTAAGAAGTCATTCTCCTTACCTAATACGCAATATTTTCGATTAGGATCAGGAGATATTACTTTTACGTGCATGAGTCTGTCTATATATGTGCTTCACTAGGATAGACCTGGTCCATGTTTGAGTTCCTTTGTCAGTCTTCAAAACTCACCTCTACTTGAGCCAACAAAACTGTTACGTGCTGGTATAAAGAAAAGTAAAAGTCCAGAATCTGGACTCCAGATGATATTTCTCTAGCTAGCTGTAAGGCTCAAACTATTCCCTTTTCTTTTTCTTTTTATAATTTGCTACTCCCTCAGGTCCAAAATAAGTAATTTTTTGGCTTTCTTCTTGTGGTCCAAAATAAGTGATTTTTTCAGATTTCGAGAATGAATTAATTATTTTTCCCCTACATTGTCCTTGGAGTAAATAGTGTTGGAATATGTGTTAGAAGTGTTTATGTGAGATAGTAAAAGTTAATATGGTCAATTCCATTGCTAATTAATATTAAAAGGTGAATTTCTTAATCTGTATAAAAACATCCAAAAAATTACTTATTTTGGACCAGAGGGAGTACTATTGTTATACTAGCTAATAAGGGGGAAAAAAAAAAGAAAAGAAAAAGAGGCTATCGACCCAAGGTTTTTTTTTAATTTAATTTAATTTTATAATTCTATGGTGTTACAATTTCCAAGGTATAAGCAAAGCTTACTCAAGAATCTAGATCTTGTTATTCGGCGTCGTATTATTTTTCAGTTTTAACTTGGCATAAATTTAGGTACTCAAATTACGCTAAATTCAAAAACAAGAAAACGTTAAATAATGATAAGAACAACTTGGGTAGGATCGTAGGATTACTAAGGAACCAAAAGTTTCCAATTTCATCTTTAGACTACGTAGCAAGGTAGAAATGTATAAATGGAGTACTGATATAAATCTAAATTTAATTTTAGGACTAAGTTAAATTAGGTAAAACTTAGAGACGCGTAATCACAAATAACGCGAGGTATACTCCTTCAAAGTTCTTACCAATCAGTTCTTGCAATCTTCTTTTAAAGATATTGCATGTGTCAGAATCCGATCTCACGGTAATTAACGGAGTTAATCTCGTCTTGAGTTAATCCACAATTAATAAGTGGTATGGCTACTTATTCATAACAAGATTCGACTCTTGTCTGATTTAATCTACGAGGGCACGACCCATTCATTCCCCCATGGGGATGGAACCTCAGCGTGGCCACAGCCATTTATTGCCAGCTCACGAAGTTCACATCTATATATACTAAGAGTGGAAGCCCTAGATAAGGGGGGCTTCTTCGCCACTATTCCTGTGAGAGAAAAAACACACAACAATACCATATTATGGGAAAAGGAACACCATTGTAAGGCTCTGAACCTCTCCATGGAGAAGCAGACCAACTCCACACTATCAATAAAGGCTTTTAATGTTTCTCCCCTTAATTTTGAGCACTTATTTTCATGTTCTTTGCTTGGTCCAATGGATTATTACGATTTGCTATAATTTTCTCGTAATTTATTTGTATTGTTTTGCACTCATAAAGCACATGATAACTTTTGAGCAAACAATTTGGCGTTGTCTGTGGGGATTTCATAGCAAAATCGCGTAGTTCTTCCATGGACCAAAAGGAAAGAAATGCCTGAAAAGGAAGAACAACCCATCTTAAACAAGCCAAAACGACATATTAGACCAATGGAACTCAAAGATCTCGAATCGATATCCAATTCCTCTGTCTCTCATCTATCGGATAGTGCGAACAAGAAGAAGAAGGTCCCCCCTTAAAGAGAGAATCTCCGTGAGGCATCTCCCGTATACCTGATACGGGATCCGGCCGAAAACCAGCACTAAGATATCTCGAACCGAGAGCCACCTCAAGACAGCCTACTTGCCCCGATTGGAAAGACAACGTATAAACTGCTCAAGGCCTCAAGTCAAAATCGAGCTTCAGCACTCAATACCCACAACTTGAAGACTCAGGCTATGTGCCTTCGCCAATAAGTTCAACTACAGTTGAACTGGGACTCAGGCTATGCGCCTTCGCCATCAAAATTGATAAAGTTCAATAACAGTTGAACTGGGACTCAGACTATGTGCCTTCACCAAAAAGTTCAACTACGGTTGAACCAAGACTCAGGCTATGTGCCTTCGCCAAAAAGTTTAACTATGGTTGAACCAAGACTCGGGCTATGCGCCTTCGCCAAAAAGTTCAACTATGGTCGAACCAGGACTCAGGCTATGCGCCTTCGCCAAAAAGTTCGACTATGGTCGAACCAGGACTCAGGCAATTTGCCTTCGCCAAAAAGTTCAAATACGGTTGGACCGGCACTCAGGCTATTCGCCTTCACCAATTAGTTCACTACGGTTGAACCAAGACTCAGGCTATGTGCCTTCACCAAAAAGTTCAACAACGGTTGAACCAAGACTCAGGCTATGCGCCTTCGCCAATTAGTTCAACAACGGTTGAACCAAGACTCAGGCTATGTGCCTTCACCAAAAAGTTCAACTACGGTTGAACCAAGACTCAGGCTATGCGCCTTCGCCAAAAAGTTCAACTACGGTTGAACCAGGACTCAGGCTATGCGCCTTCGCCAAAAAGTTTGACTATGGTTGAACCAGGACTCAAGCTATGTGCCTTCGCCAAGAAGTTCAACTACGGTTGAACCGGGACTCAGGCTATTCGCCTTCACCAATTAGTTTAACTACGGTTGAACCAAGACTCAGGCTATGTGCCTTCGCCGAAAAGTTCAACAACGGTTGAACCAAGACTCAGTCTATGCGCCTTCGCCAATTAGTTCAACTACGGTTGAACCAAGACTCAGGCTATGTGCCTTCGCCAAAAAGTTCAACTATGGTTGAACCAGGACTCAGGCTATGCGCCTTCGCCAAAAAGTTCGACCATGGTTGAACCAGGACTCAGGCTATGTGCCTTCGCCAAAAAGTTCAACTACGGTTGAACCGGGACACAGGCTATGCGCCTTCACCAATAAGTTCAACTTGACACGACCCGGATTTTCCACCATCGGGAGTCGTGATGGTGACTACTGTTGGAGCTAGGCAAGCCAAACACTTACATCTTTTGAAAAACAATACAACAGTAATAACAATAATAAACCTTTAAATGAAAACGGAATTCTTTTATAACATAAATGAAAACCCAAAATGCGGAAGTTTAATATTTTACTACCCAAGACTAGAGTCGCTATCTCACGGACTACTAATGAATACTACAAACAAGTCTGAATAGAAAGAAATACACAGTGTCTGTCTCGATACAATGGAAATAAACAAAAGATATAGAAAAAGGGACTCCGGCCTGCGAACGCTAGCTAGGCTACCTCGTGGTCCCTGGATTGAAGTCAGCTCCCACTCGACGTACTACTGCTGTGGTCCAAAAGCTGCTCCGGTACCGTGATCTGTGCAAAAAGCACAGA